>JAIUZE010017987.1:0-35165 GCA_022085475.1 Heliosperma pusillum | reverse complement strand
TTCATCACCATTTACATTCAAGGACCCTCCTAGAATATCCAACTCTACCCGTCTCACCAAATGTGGCTCAGCACGGCCCAAGAAGGTCCATCCCATGAATTTTTGCCAGATTCTAATGGCGGAATGATGGATGTGTTGGTGTGGGATATGGTCCCAACGAGAGACAGGATAAGTAGAAATGGTGCTCCAAACATGGCTAACATCAAAGCCCTCGGGAGGTGAGGTAACAGTATCCCTATGGGTGAGACCGAATTGGTCAGCAAAGGTCCCTAAGTCCATACTATAGTCATTGTTGAACAATCAAAACCGAACTTGAGGAATAGAGCCTTTTTGCCTAGATCTTTGCAACTCAAAAGAACTCAAGAATTCAAGGGTCAATTGGGGGTAGGTCTTATAATTAAAGTTCATACTAGTAGTCATTCCTAGACCCCTAAATATTACCTTGACATGCTTGTAAAGATCCATGTGCTTTAAAGAAGAAATATCAAGGAATTTGGTAGCTCTCATACCTTTGCTCTTGATAATAAACCAACTTTGTCATTGCTTGATCGAACTAAACTCCACATCCGGAAAATCGGGATCATGCATAGCACCTTGTCCTCCTTGATTTCCGGTTTGGTTATCGGCTACTAGCATTTCTACGTCCTCTTCACGGGCTCTACTACTTTCCCCTTGGTTGGTAGTTCTTGCCCTCTTTGATCTCCTAAGACTTGGGTTAGGTGCCATTTGCTACAAGAAACTAGTATTATAACACTTCATCATAAACACAAATTGATAGCATAAGTGTTAGAATACTAGGCTTTTAAGCACAAATTCAAGCATAATTACATAAGTGAAACATTATCATGCTACTTTTGAGCACAATTTGATGTTTTTAAGCATAACAATATTTTACTAAGATTTTGAGCAACATTACACTTGAATCTTGAGTTTGGGCACTACTTAAAGGTACTAATGCTAAAATAACACAATAAGAGCATAAGTTCAAAGTATAAAGCATGGATTCAAGCATTATACTACCATTAAGCATGAGTTTTTAGCATAAAGTAGAGATGAGTATTCTAATTGGCATATGAGCATTCAAATTATAGTAAGCTTGCTAATTAATCACTAACATTCACTCTATAACATGTAAGAAGCATTAGAAATCCAATTTAAACAAGTTTTTCAAGTAAAATCAAAAACCCCCAAATTTGGGTTAGGGTTTGTTCATGTTGAATTTCTGAAAAATAGAGAGAGTGAAGTAACTAAAGTAGAATTAACTTACTTGATAATGCTTAGATGTTGCCTTGGATGAACTAGGATGACAAATTTTGAAAGAAATGACTAAGAAATTAAGGTTTTTGAGAGATTTGAGTGTTAAGGATGAAGAACACGGGATAATAGCAGCAAAGCAAAGGTAGCAAGTTGATTTTATAGAAGAAAATAGGACAAAACACAAAACAGAACACTTACCCGATCGGGTATACCTGAATCCGATCGGGAATGTCTGCTGATTCGGATTTTGTTCTTTTTTTCTTTGTTACTTGCTCTTACCTTTCGGGTATGGCCTTGAACATGCTTACTAACCTTAATGGACTTGGCAACATGGGCCAAGAGTAGCTCCTTTTCATCTCAATAGATCCTCCAGTTCTAAGTACGAAAAAATACTAACTAAGCATGCATTTCTAAAAATGTAAATAACAAGTAAAATGAAAATTGTTTCCTAGCTATTACAACCCAAAAATCCAAAAAGAGTGTCCAAATGAAATAGTCCAAAACAAAATTATCAAACATTGTCTATCGAGTGGAATAAGGAATGCATAAAAAGAAAGTAAAGAGAGAGACGGGTTGCCTCCCGACAAGCGCATTTTTAAGTCATGCTAGACTTTGGATTTCTATCCCTCCTTAAGCCTTGTGAAGGGATATGGGCTCTTTTGTAGCTTGATTTCGTCTCTGAGCTTTCATTTACCTTTGTCAACACCCATGGCAATCTAATCCAAATACATTTTTGAAGCTTTGAATGCTTCGAGGTCACCATCTTCTATACTCATTACATTCCCCTTCCTATCAAAAGTGGCACGTGATCCCTCCATTTCAAAAGTGATCTTCTCTCCTTGCACATCGATACATGCCCCAACTGTATTTAGGAAAGGTCTTCCTAATATAATATAGTTGTCTTTACCTTTCTTTGAAAAGATTACATAAAAATCAACGGGAACAAGGAAATAACCAATCCGAATGGGGACATCTTCCACAATTCCTGCTGGAGTATGCATAGTTCCATCGGCCAATTGAAGGCTAGTATTTGTAATCTTCATTTGCACCGGGCAATGGTCTTGATAGAAGGTAAAGGGCATGACACTAATAGCGGCCCCTAAATCACATAACGCATTTCTAACCTTATGAAGACTCAATGTGAAGGAAATATTAAAACAACCTAGATCTTTAAGCTTTGTGGGAATGATAACCTTCCCTTCTACAAGGGGAGATTCCTTGGGAAAATCTTGGGTTTTTTCTTCTTCTTGAAATGTCTTGCCAATCCTTGCCTCCAACCTTGAAAAAGCTTTGTCATTTTCCATCGTTGCTTTACCAACTCTTTCTTCTAACTTCCCTTGAGCTCTTATCAAAGTCATGATCAAAGATTCGAGACGGGTTGTCTCCTCTTGTGTAGGGGCTCGGGTTGGTTTGGCTAGTGAAGGATTATTGTAAAGTTCGTGGGGTAACTTATAGATGGGCTCCTTACTCTTTCCATTCCCAAAAGGATTATCAAAAGGTTTGTCACTAATCATGTCGATTGTGACTATTAACGGGTCTTCACTCTCTTGGGTGGTTTGGCTTGAACTCTACGGGGTTAACTCTTCTACTCTCTTTTGGAGAGACATGATGGTTGATTTGAGTGAGCCTATGGTAGAAAAGAAGTATGAGTACATGTTGTGTTGTGCTTGGATTACTTCCCTCAACTTGGCATCTACTTTTGTTATTACTTGACCATTTTGAAAATATGAGCATGGAATGGTATGGGGTGCATTAGTAGGTTGGGCTTGGCGAAATTGTGGGTGAAAGGGGTTTAATGGTGTGAGTTTATTCCCACATCTTTGAGGTACATGCCCTATTCCTCCACAAAGTTCACAAGGGATTGTTGGTGAGGTAAACGGGTTTAAACTCTTAGACGATATAAAGTACTTCCTGGGGTGGTTTCATTTGATGGAACGGGACATGCTAAGGAAATGGTAGTGTCAACATCACATGAGGTTTCCACTCGGCTTTTCTTTCTCTTTCCCCCATTACTTTTGGAACCTTCCCCACTTTCTCTTTGTGAATTACTCGATAAGGTTGACATGGTGGATTGAGGTTTAAACCTACGATGGAAAGCTATGACGATCTCTTCCCACTCCATTGGTTTTGTGGCATCTTTTAGACGACGGGTGAACCACCATTTGGCTTCTCTCTTTAGTGATAAGGGAAAGAGAGTTTCTTTGATTTTGATTTGGTTTTGGGTGATCCCTTCCCTCTTAAAAGTTTGACACAACTCACAAAAAGTTTGGATATGGTGGGCTGGGTTTTCATTTGGCTCGCCACTGAATTGGTTACCTTCAATGAGAGCAATTAGAGTGATATGGACCCTTAGGATCCCATTAGCAAGTTCAAAAACCCGGAACTTAGGATCTTCTTTTGTTCGCACCATTTTTTGTCAACCTAAAAGAAAAACACACAAAGGAAAGTAAGTAATGATTTAAGGTACGGTTGCACCTAAAAATGGTAAAATTTTAAACAAAAATCAGCAATACATAGATAAACAAAACCGTGCTCCACGGCAACGGCGCCAAAATTTGACCGGTTATGTCGCAGTCCCGATACAAAATAATTACCTATACTTAGGCTAACAACATAAAGAATGTAATTAGGGAAGTAGGGATCGATCCTCAGGGAGTACGTGTTAACTATGCATTGCTATGGGGTGATTTTTATTTAAGTTCGATTTATTTGAGGTGATTATCTAAACTACTAACATGAAATAAAATGACAAATATACAATGACGATATTTAAATGACAAGTATGGAAATTGCGATAAAAATAAATCTAATCTAATTGATGACGATAATAAAATTGCAAGATAAAATGAACTAGTCTACTTGACGGAAAGGAAAGTGACAATAATTAAATCTAACTAAGAACGATAATTAAAATAACAATATTGAAAAGCTACCTAACTAAAACAATAGAGAACTAATGAACTAACAAATGACAATAAAATAAACTATCTAAGAACGGTAATAAAATAACGTTAAAATAAACTAACTAAAACGATAAAATAAACTATCTAATCAAATTGATATAGAGAATTAGAAATTCATGTCAAATGATTTAAAAGCTTTATTGGTACCAATATTAGAATTACTACGATTTTCTAAGCCTTGTAGCGGTATATTCCTCTCGGATTCGTACCGACTTTTTAATGGGTCCTAACGTCCTTTCAGCCTCGTTAGGTCACTAAACCCCTATTGGTAGTCCTAATCCCCATCCCAACTCTCGTTTCTAAGACGGAAATTGACTAATACAAACAATTGTTTCTGACCATTAAACAAAGTTATAGAATTTGACACAACCAAAGGAAGAAACAAACTAGATCGTTCTATTGGTATCGATTCTTCTTTTAATTCAACTTAACTAGCAAATCATTTCAATATTTCAATTTTATTTATTATATTTACATAATGATAATCCTACACTACTAGATTTAATTTATGTGATTAAATAAATTAAGAGGAAAAAGATGTAGGAAATTAAACTATGAATGAGGGATATTAAAATGATTGACATGATCAATATTAAATTGGCTATTATTCTAATGATGAAATTTACAATGATTATTATATGACTAGGTGAAGTAAAATGAGACATATTAAACGATGATTTAATTTTGACTAAACTACTTTTATGCGGGATTACTAACAACAATGATAATACGAAAAGAAGGCTAAGTAGATTATAATTCATGGTTTATGAAAGTGATAGAATCTATTATAAAATAAGCATAACGGTATTGAAAATAATGAAAGCAAAAGATAGAGAATTACCGGGAATGGAAGTACAACGATGTAAGGGAAAATAATAAGAACGAATTTCAACCAAAATGTAATGATAAAACAGTAGAGAGTGCTAGAGAAAATGCTTGAAGTAAGATGTCTAAACTTGCATACAAAACCATAAACTATAATCTTAATGTAATCTAATGTAATGTGTTCTAAAATGTATTGTTGTAAATTGTGTCTTATGATGATGATGATCTTAGGCTTTTATAGGGCTGCAAGGTTGAGCTTTTCCATCCGGATTCATACCCTAGACAAGGCAATAAACATCCCCATTAAAGCTTGGGAGAAGAAGAGGCAAGAGGCGATCAGCAGCATACATACCCGATCGGGTATATGGTAAATCCGATCGGGTATGTAACCCTGATGGATCTTCTTTCGTCTCTTCGAACTTCTTCTTTGGGCACGGAATCATATGCCTTGTTTTGGTAGTTTGCAGCTCGAAAATGGTCTTGGGCTAGGCTTTGGTTGACTTGGGCTTGTGTTTTAATTGAGAAACTAAGTCAAAAGTCGAGACCAATCCACTTTGAGGAATGATGCAATGGGAATTGTGATCCAATCATGAAATTGCTATCATCGGTTCCTCGTAAACTTGTATTCTAGTGCCTTTGCTCCATAAAGTAAGAAAATATAGCAAAACCGCTTCATTTCCTATAAAACGAGACAAAGCACGCAAAACAACTAGAATAGTAATATTAGCTCGTTAATCACTTAACAAAGTGCATAAATCATATAGAAATCGAGCTAAAACGGGGGATAAATTAGTACAAAATATCGCTTTTCAATATGGTAGGAGGAGATGTTATTAATGATGTTCAAAACTTCTTTCAGTCAGGTAAATTGCTCAAACAGGTGAACACTACTATCCTTACTTTGATTCCTAAGAAGGAAAATCCTAATAGTGTCCTTGATTTTAGGCCTATTGCTTGTTGTAATACGATTTATAAGTGCTTGGCTAAGGTTCTTTGTAATAGACTGAGTAATATTCTTCCTGATATTGTCAGTCCTTGTCAAGGGGGGTTTGTGAAAGGGAGGAATATTGTTGAAAATGTGCTTATTTGTCAAGATTTGGTGAGACTCTATAATAGGAAATGTGCATCCCCAAGATGTCTTATTAAAATTGACCTCAAGAAAGCCTATGACTCTGTGGAGTGGAATTTTCTGCTTCAGATGCTTCAGGCTCTTCAATTTCCAAGGAGATTCATTGATTTGGTTATGGCTTGTGTAACTGCTCCAACTTATTCTCTGGCCTTAAATGGGAATGTTTTTGGGTTCTTTCAAGGTAAGAGGGGTTTAAGACAAGGGGATCCTTTGTCTCCCCTTCTTTTTACTCTTTGTATGGAGTATTTATCCAGGATTCTTCATGTTATTGCTCAGCAAGATGGATTCAAGTTTCATCCTTTATGTGGTCATATCAAACTCAATCATTTATTATCTGCTGATGATTTGTTGATGTTTTGTAAGGGAAATGAACATTCTATCATGTGGATTCTGAGAAGCTTTGCTACTTTCTTAGCCTCCTCTGGTCTTTGCTTGAAAAAAACAAAGTCTGAAATTTATTTTAATGGTCTGACTAATGAATGCATTGCTAATATTCTGCAAGTTTCTGGTTTTCAGAGAGGTACTCTTTTTTTTTAAATACCTGGGAGTCCTTATTTCTTCAAAGAAACTCTCAAAGAATGATGGGTTGAAGCTCACTGATAAAATTGTTGCTAGAATTAGAGGGTGGGGAAATAGAAAGCTTTCTTACTCTGGTCGTCTGATTTTGGTGAATTCTGTGCTTACTTCACTACATTCTTATTGGGCTCATATTTTCCTAATTCCTAATGGTATTATGAATAGAATTATAGCTGTGTGTAGGAACTATTTGTGGGGAGGATCTGCAGATTATATTAAGGCCCCAAATGTTAGATGGGATAAATGTTGTTATTCAAAGGATGAAGGAGGACTTGGCATTAAAGAGGTGAAGCAGTGTAATAGAGCTCTATTAGGCAAGTATGTATGGTGGATTGCATCAAAAAAGGATCACTTATGGGTCAAATGGGTTAGTAATGTTTATTTAAAAGGTATGCATTGGAAAGAATACAATGCTCCCCCTGACACTAGTTGGTCATGGAGGAAAATCAGTCATATAATGATACAGTTTCATAATGCTTATGTAGATGATTTGTGGTTGGTTTCTGATAAGCCTTATGCTGTTAATGATGGGTATTCTTGGTTGAGACCAGGAAAGGATAGAGTAAACTGGCGGTATGTGTGCTGGAATCCCCTGAATGTTCATAAGACTAGCTTTATTTTCTGGGCTGCAATTCAGAATAGACTTCTTACTAAGGACAGGCTGAACAGAATGGGGGTGCTTGTGAATGCATCTTATGACATCTGTGGCAATGGAACAGAGACCCTGCAGCATTTGCTATATGACTGCATTTACAGTGTGAAGTCCTGCCAAATTCTGCAAGGAAAGCTTGGAGTTTCATTCAGTTTATGTAACCTGGTGGAGTGGCTTGATGCAGGAAGAGGAAGATCTAAACTACAAAGGAAGTACATTGGGGCTTGTCATATTGCGCTTATATACAAGATTTGGATGGTTCGAAATGAAGTGAGATTTAAGCATTGTATTAGACGTCCTGAGGATATAGTTCAACAAGTGATGGAGGAGATTAATATTAGATTATGTAAGGTGAATGTGAGCAAGTTTTCACATAAGGAAATTGCTTGGCTTCATCATCTTAGATGAGTTTTCCTATGATGTATTCTAGTTTCATATGTAATGCTTGATAAACTTTGTAACATTTGAGCTTTCAATATAATTTACCTTTCCCCAAAAAAAAAACATTGAACATTTAATCAAGCTCGTTATTTATATGCTTATATATTCAATAGTGCCTCTTATTACGACCCGTGCATTGTTTGCACGGGTTTAAAACTAGTTATTAGAAAAAGAGGTAAAGGTGGTTAGATATTTCAATTTTCCATAACAATAGCATTAAATTATTTCCATTTTGGTTTTCTTAACATCTGCCCAGTAGGCGTAGGGTGGAGAAACCGCTTCCATATTTACCAATTAACAGTAAGTACTCTGGACTCATACAACTGACGGTTAAATATATTCTTGTCATGAAATTTAGACTTGACAAACGGATCAACATAGTCGAGTTCAAATGTTCAAGTCAAGTCAGTTTCGGATCGGGTCGGGTCTATTTCGAGTCTTCTTGTTTCAGGTCGGGTCGGGTCGGGTTATTTTTGGTTCGGATCGAGTTAACATATTATCAAGTTATTCATGAATAATAATCTGTGTGCAAAAGTAATCATTCAGAACGGGTTATAGTGAGTCGGGTCAATTTCTCAAGTTCGGGTCTTGAGTTAGGGTGTCGGGTTGGGTTATTCCGGTCGGGTCATTTTTTGTCAGATAGACAAAAGAAGAATACATAGAAAAACGCAAAATATTATATCTCATATGCCCATGTGGTCATATGATATTTCATCCGTCTTAAACTTAAGACATATACCTTCGTCTTAACGAGGCTAGATGATCATGTATTCCCACTGATTGAGGTAAATGTTTTTTGGAGGCAGGCCCGAAATGGACGTGAACCAAACCCAACCCAACCTGATATCCAAACTTGACCTGAAACTCGAATTGACCCGATTTGATTGTTTATTGTTGCAAACAGATTATTATTCATGAAAAACTTGATATAGTTGACCCGAAAATGATCTGTACCCAAAATAACCCCCCAAACCCTAACCCGACCGGAAACCAGCAGACCCAAAACTCACACGACCCGAAGTTTCCCTGACTGGCCCCGACCCGCTTGATCCGTTTACCAGGTCTAAATTTCATCTCACATAAATATATTTTACGTATCTTAAACTTTACGGATATAACCGTTGTAACTATAAATTTGCCATAAATGATAAAAGTTACATGATATTTTTTCAACACAAATTCTTGTTTGTGACGGGCAGTATCCGTCGCAAGCTAAGGCAGTATCCATCGCAAGCTTGCGACGGGTACCACTTCCCCTCACAAATTACCCATTTAAGGGAAAAGGGGAAGCACATGGGGGGTGTCACACATGTTCCCTCTACCCATTTTCTTAGAGGAAAAACCCGTCGCAAGGTCCGACCCGTCACAAGGGAGACCTACACTTTTTTCAAAGGGGTAAAGGAAAGAAAGTTGGGTTTCTAATTTCTATATTTACCAATTAATTAACAAAAGTACTCTTGAGTCTGGACTCGTATAATTTATGAGTCGTCTTTTTGTCCCTTTTGCTAGCCAGAGGCATGGTATCTTTATTAATTTTACGGAAAATTCCCATGGTATCCTTATTAATTTTAAAGGATATGTTGATGGATGTTTGTCTTGGTCCTTAAAGCTCCCGAAAATTAGTTTGGATCCTTAAAGCTACTAAACTGCATAGTTGGGGTCCTTCCTGTGTAGTAAACTCTGAATAATTCACCTTTTCTAACCTTACCCTTTTATTGTAAGGTCATATTTTATACCACAAATTCTCATTTGTGACGGATCGATCCGTCGCAAGTTTGCAACGGGTCAATTCCCTCTCACAAAGTGCAAGTGGGGGTGCAAGTGGATGGTAAATGGAGCCCCCCACATGCACCCCCACTTATACTTTGTGAGAGGGAATTGACCCGTCGCAAGCTTGCGACGGTCGGTCGGTCGCAAGCAAGACTTGCTGATTTTATACAGAGTACGTGTTAATTTGAGATCATCAGATTTACCGTCTGAAACGATAATTTGTTTCATGCGCTTATGGCCAACTAAAAGCAACTATATGCTAATACAATAATAAATTCCGTCTTACTTTGATCGTCTTCACCTTGTTACCTCTCACAACGCCTACCTCACTTCCCCACCCCCAGTTACCCTTTCACTTGCTTTTTATACAAGGATGGAGCTTTCTTTAAAGATACGTATTTTGTCCGTCATCAATAGTAATTTGTGATGCTAATCATCAGAGAAGAATAGGCCCACAAAGATACGGTCGTCAGACAGGAGGCGGTCAATGCGGACGACATAGGGTGTGTTGAGATTGACAAGAATATTCAGCCTACTTATCCCTTCAGCTCAAGCTTTTTCTTTATTGTACTTTATTAGTTGATTCTACTTCTAGGTCCTCCTCCTAGCCCTGGGCCCCTGGTAAATCGGATCTGGGCCTGACCGGCGGCAAAAATCCGGCACGAAATGGTGGTTTAATCTGGGCCGGCATGAACTCGGCCTGACATGCCGAAGGCAGGCTGGGGCACTAGTTTTCAAAAATTAATTGTGCTTTTGGGCCGGGCCAGCACAAGCCGGAGGTGGCCAGCCTGATCAAGCACGAAATTTGGCCCAGAACGACCCGACCATATTTTTGGCCAAACCTTGCCCGGCCCGGTAAAAACGGCTAGATTTTTCTTACTAGTTATTCTTATCAGTGAAATATTTATAATAGAATAATATAAAATTGTAACATCATTTCATCATATATTATTAAAAATATGAAGTGTTTACTGATTGTTTTTTTCTCAATTAAACTTATTTAATCGCCTAATAATACACTTCTAAAAATAAAAAAGCACAGACGACCCAACTGGGCCAGGCATGAAATAGCCCAAGCCCAGGCACGACACATCCTGAAAAAAGTTGGGCCAAGAAGCGGGTCGCGGACAGGGGATGGAGAAACGGGCAAGGCATGGTACGGCACGACAAACCGTGCTTGGGTCGGGCTAGATTTCTGGCTGGGCACGACGGGCCCGCCCGAAGCATGGCACGGCCCAACCATTGCCACGTCTACGGCCTACCTCCTCGTGATATGCCAATGCCTACCACACACTTTTTTTTTCTTTTTATGTAAAACCTAGAGCTGGCAATCGGGTCAGTCGATTTGGGTTTGGGTGGGTTTAAGTCAGGTTGGGTCAGGTTGGGTCAGCCTACCCTTTTGGGTCGAGTCGGGTTGGGTTGAGGTCGTTATCAAGTCAGTTTGGGTTTGGGTCAGGTCATTATCGGGTCCAGTTACTTTATCGCATTACTTTTAGTTTTGACCATTAAATTCAGTTTATAACCATTATTTGGTTTAGTTACTTCATTATTAAGTCAAAGATATCAAATCTAAACAATAAATCACTTTCATTTTGATCACGATTAAGTTTAATGATTGTCAGGTCATCAATTTAATCGGGTCAAAACCGGGTCGGTTTTGTTCAGGTTTGGGTAACTAATTATCGGGTTGCGTCAGGTTACGGGTCTTCATTGAATCAGGTCGGGTCGGCTTTAGTTCTCAAAATTCTCGGGTTTTATTGGGTCGGGTCAAACTTGTCAACTCTAGTAAAATCTAAATAGCTAGTCTTATTTAGCATAAATAGTTAATCGCTATCAATCATACAATCATTATCATCAACCACACAATATCAATTATCAAGGCAGAAAGTCAAAATGGTTATAAGACTTCACCCGAGGAATATTGTCACAATCTCAATAACAAACCACAATAATTACATAATTTCAAGGATTGAGTAGTACAAATTCCTACCAATTAGCAACTTCTAATCTCAAGCAATCAAAGTCGATCCTTCACAAATCTGTCACCTACATAACATAATAACACCTAATCATATTCTACCTTTAATCAATTTCCCAATTATAAAAACTAATTCCCAAAACCCCCCAATTCTAGGTTAAGTCTCATAAAATTCAATGACTGTAACACCTCGGCTCAAACCCTGGGTGGGAGCAGTCACTCGTTGTAGTTCGTCGGGCTGTTACATGGGCCACAGATCAACACGGGTCCTTTCGAGCGCATTTTGTCCTTACTCATGCGCATCTCGGGAACCTTCCCATGAGGTCACCCATCTTAAGACTACTCCCAGTCAAACGACACGCTTAGTGAACTTTGTTTATATGAGTAGTACTTTAAATCCCTTTAAGCACTAGTCATTTAAACCTATCAATGGATCTCTTCAAGTGGGTTCCTCACTTGAATAACGTCTTCGGTTAACATGGCGTATTAAAATAACATTAGAAAAACATCAATTTCTAGGTTAAGTCTCATAAGATTCAATAACATAAGAAAAAACCCCAAATTCTAGGGTTAATCCTCATAATAATGAATAAGCTAAAGATAAATGTTATGATCTTACAAAATAGATGAAGAGTTTATTAAAATTACCAAAAAAGGGTTGAAAATGAACAATCTCCTAATAGATCTAGCAATGCCTTCTTGAGATGATGATAATAAGATGGTATTAAGATGATAATAGGGTTTTAGGGTGAATTTCTATACATAAAGGTGACAATGATAACTACAAAATTATTTATACTAACCCTTAAACTCATGGCTTAAATAAAGAAAAATCGAAAAAAAATCTATTAGGCTGGCTCGACTCGATCGAGTATCCAGGCCCACTCGGTCTAGTGGCACCCACTCAATCGCGTCTCATTCTCACTTGGGCGAGTGACTCCAAACAATGTTAGATCCAATTCAGCTACTCTGCCTCACTTGGTCGAGTATTACCACGTAACTCGATCGAGTCACACCTTCTCGGTCGATTTCTGACGCCATACGCAGTCGAGTTCTCATAAGATATACAGAGTAAACAAATGAGTGAGAATCCTAAAAACTGAAATGGTAAACAAATGGTCGGGACAAAAGAAGTATTTTGCAAACTTTTTTTAATGTGAACATAAAAAAAAAAAAAAAATAAACAGTCGGTCTCTTTGAAGACGGGGCTTATTCGTGTTCACTGAAGTCGGGTATGATCCTCTCTCACAAGGAGCCAAGTGGGAGAGCAAGTGAGGAACTAAATGGATTCCCACTTATCCTCCCACTTGTCTCCTTGTGAAAAGGGATCTGACCCGTTTTCATTGACGATGGATATATGTCCCGTCTTATACAAGAATTTTCGAAAAAAAATGGGTTCAATATTAACACCATTGAAAAGATTTATTATTGTAAGAGAAAATTTGATGATAGCTTTTAACGAGAGTATAAATGAAGAGCAAACAGTTAGTCTCAAATTCTTCTTAGAGGACTATGCTCTCGTCTTTGTAAATTGTAATTACAAAAATATCAACTTGAGTAACCTATGCAACACCAACACTTAACCTATATAAGATCTTATGTTTGAAGAGCCAAGAATCTAACGTACTGTACCACATAGAAATTTTTTAAGAGTATCTCTACTGCAATTAGTCTCACTTGCGATGAAGCAATCTGTCACAAAAATGAGAATTTGTGTTTGCAATGAACAATTATAGGTACAAAATCGAAATGTTGTAAAACAAATATTTTTTCATCCCCGAAATTCTGTTTGTTAAGGAGTCAATTAACAGAATGTAGTCGGAAACTAATAATTGACACAAATTCTTATTTCTGACGGAGGTATCCGTCTTAAGCTTAAGACGGATACCATATTCTCTCACAAAATACCCATCAAGGGTGAGTGGAGAGCACATGGGGGGAGCTCACCTTGTCCCTTCTACCCATTTCCTCTCACAAAATACCCGTTGCAAGATCCGACCCGTCTTAAGCAAGACCTACTGAATAATTTAAGTGAGAATTAGGTAGCAAAATGGAATATAATAATTTCTAAAAAAGGAAAGATATAAAAGGAAAGAGGAAAGCGAGTGAGAGAGAGAGTGAGAATGGTGCGTGCGGATACAAAATGGAAGCGTGACTCAATCTCCGCAATTCGTGCGGCTTCTTCTTTCTTTATTCCTTTCGATGCACCGACTCCTCTACTCCCTCTGCCATCTCACGTGCTCACGTGCCTTCTTAGTCTTCCTCTTTTCACTAATTATTCTTCTTAATTTTTTTACATTTTTTATTAACTTTGAATTCTTTACTGTTTATTTGTATTAATTATCTATAAGCAGTACGTCTTCGATACATTTTTTAAATCGGAAAATTCGCATGGTATCCACGAGGTTTGTAATTTTGCACGAAATGCACAAAATTTTGATTTAGAAAACTTTAAGAGGTCATAACTCGTGTTTACGAGATCATAAAGTGACGATTTTTTTTTTCAAATCGATCATCTTTCCGAGAACTACAATTTGGAAAAAAAATTATTGTATTTGGATCCCGTAACTAGGAGTTATTGCATGTCAAAGTTTTTTTGACCGAACAAACATTGAGCGAGCATATCTCTTTGTTACGAATTCCGAACTCGACAATTTTTATTTTCAAATTGTAGTACTTGGAAAGACGATCGATTTGAAAAAAAAAATCGTCACTTTATGATCTCGTAAACACGAGTTATGGCCTCTTAAAGTTTTCTAGATCAAAATTTTGGGTATTTCGTGCAAAATGGCAGACCTCGAGGGTAACATGTGAATTTTCCGTTTTTTAAATACTACAGAATTACTACATCATGCACATAAGTTTCTCTTTTACACGTTTGCCAATGCATATAACACGTAAATATCTCGAATTTTACATTATAAGAAAATATAATATTTTGATATTCTTATTGTAATTTTAAAGGCGAATCTAACGAGATCTCATATGATCATATTTTGTCTTACATATTGTAAGATATTGTAAAGATTCTTTCCATTCATGAATAATGTCAAAAAAAAATGTTGTGCTTGGAGTTGAATGGATGAAATATTTTACAATGCCCCTATTATTCCACAATTACCTTCATCTTAAAATAATTCGAAAAAAATTGTCTCTCTCTTCTCTCTTCAAACCTAACCAATTTATCAATAATTCGACAATAATAATCTTAATTCGCACTTATAACATGTAATTTTCTCGCCGAATCAACAATTTATTAATACTCGTTTATCAATCGATTTAATAAATGTTTTCATTTTTTTTCTTTTTATAATTAGGGTTTGTATTAATTTTGGATTACATTTAATATTTGGTTGTTGGAGGGGTGGTTCTGGGGTCGACGAATAGGCCAGAGTAAGGTGGTAAGAGGGCTCATTGGTGTCACCGCATACGAGTGGTTTTCGAATTTGCAGTACGACGGTTTATCACGAGATGAGACATATTGCGAAGGTTGTACTGTGATATTCGATGAACCCCACGAACAACCGTTGACCTTCATCGCCGACGACCCATTTCCCTCTCTCCGTTGTCGTTAAGTTCCCAATGGCGGGGGTAGACTTGTTAAACGGGTTGAGCCCTGGGCCGGGTAATACGAGTTAAGGGACAGGTTACAGTTAGAATACGGGTCAAAAAATGGTCACTATCGCCTTTTTTTAATCATTTTTAAAATAGAGAAAACACTTGTTTTAAAAATTAAGGTATATTTAATATTAATATTTTATTCATATTTAATGGTTACATTATTTATATTGACACAATTATAGAAATTAAGTTTAAAAAATAAGTTATGATTAAAAGATATATACAATTTTTTTAATTTTTTTTGTAATATAAAGTACTAAAATTAATTATTGATTATTGATTATTGATTATTTTTAATATAATATTTATATAATTATATTTAAATAAAATTCTGGATTTACCTTTGACCCAAAGGTTTCCTTAAATTAACAGGTATGGTCATTTTGGGTTCTGGTTGTGGGTCAAGACTTTCGGGTCTTTGACCTTGAAAAAAATGGGCCGGACTGGTCGGTCATAATTTGACATGTCTAGGTGGGGTATCTGGTAATGAATAGGATGAACTGTAGAGGGGTTTTTTTTCTCCCTCTTTGTGTGTGCGAAATAAGGTATAAGCTCGGAATAGGGTTGAAAATTGTGTTGGACTATAGCAAACTTGTGTTTCCTAATTAACATTCAGTCAAAATCTTCTATCAAAAACCCATTTGTAATGAAGTTAATCAAAAACCCATGAACATTAAGATCAAGTGATCAATTGGTAATGATTTGTTCTAATTTAGTAAGAGGCCTTGAGTTCAAGCCCTAAAAATACAGCAGTGTTAAAACATAGGAGAGAGTTTTACCGTTAAAATGATCATGCATACCCGAATAGAATCCGGGTCCAACCAGATGGTATATACCCAAAAATGCACCAAATAAATCATAAATGATTTCCATTTTGTCAAAAATTTACATTAAAGCAGAAGCTCATTAATATTACTCCGTAATATTTACCGGAAGATGACCTCAATTTGTAAGAATCGTTTTGTAGGAGGACAAAAATAATTTTATTAACTTTATGTCAAGAGAATTACTACATATCTTCTCCTCTACCTCTCCTCTCACAATCGGTTAAATTATCAAATATTTTGCCTCATCCGCTTGTCATCTGGCCTCATGCGATATTTATTACCATTCGATGCTTATGTTCTTTGACCTGAGAGCAAGTCCAATGTGTTATTAGCTTAACTTTGTTACTATTAGGAATATTATGTGATTAGGTAAATTGTTAATATTCCGTTTTTCATATTTTGTCTTCAGTATTTAGGAAATATTGTATTAGGTTTCCTCTTTCCTAAGCTTTGTAATTAGTATATAAACAATCCTTGTATCATTGTATTATTCAAGTAAATAAAATTAATATTTTGCATATATCTTACATGGTATCAGGTTCTAATCGATCCTAATATCAACTGCCTCACGCACAAAATGCAACCACGAAGATTATTCGTGCTCCACCGTCATCAACCCTTGACCAGTCGAAAGTTCCTTCGTCATGTCGAGCTCAGAAAACACCATCGTCAACGTTCACGAGCCCACTGTTCCTTTGTATCTCGTCAATCTCTCGATGGTAGAAAAACTCACGCCCCTCACCTATATGCAATGGGCTGATCAGGTAACCTCGTTTCTTTTTTGATACGATCTTCTTAAGTATTTAGACGGCTCTTACCCTTGCCCACCGGAAAGTATTCCTGCACCCACCGATGATGACAAAAACCTAACCAAAACCAACCTGTCTCACCTTACTTGGAAAAGACAAGACCATCTTCTCAAAGGCGCTATTGTAGGAACCCTCTCGTCTCATATTCATGCCCTTGTTATGCGTGAACCGACCTCATATGCCCTTTGGACCTCTCTTGCTCAAACTTATGCAAAACATATATCTTACAGTTACTTCATATTTTAAGGAGTAAATTAACAATTACACCCTTTTATATTACACTTTTTCAAATTTACTCCCTTTTAAAAAAAAGTTTAAAATTTACACCCATAAAATTGCCAAAGTTTTGAAATTGCTTCTAAACACCTAACTTCGAAATTTTATGACGAAAATGCCCCTAAATTATTTAACTTACATATTATATCAAAATCTCATCACAATCATCCCCCTTCAACCACCAATAATCACTGCCAACCACCATAATCACCACCCTCTCCTTATTCGCCCAAACCTTTGTATTTCATTATCCTTCAACACTCAACCCCACTTCCACCATTACTACCCCCACTTTTCCATGAATCCCTTAAATATCCATACAATTTTATTTTATTATACTTAAACAACCTAAACCCAATACTATCACTAGCTACTATCTTCATTAATTTAGTACATTAATACAAATCAATCACAAAATAAACCTTTCAGTGATGCCTTAATAACAAAATAATTATCATATTAACCGAATTAAAAAAAAAAGGAATCAATGAGAATAACAAATAAGTAGGAGAAAAGTGGAGAGAACAAGAAGATAAAGAAGAATAGAGAATAAGGGGAAAGAAGAAAAGGAAGGAGAAAGATGTGTTATTTTTGTTGTTGTTTGGGTGTTGTGTTGAGCGGCAGACTCCGATTAATATGGTGGTGGGGAGAAAATGATTGATTGTGGTGGTTGGAGGTGGAGGCGGTGGTTGTTGGTGGTTGAAACGGTGGCAAGTTTGATGGATTATAAATAATATGACGATTAAATACATCAAGGGCATTTTCGTCATAAAAGTACAAAATTTGGGATTTGGGAGCAATTTAAAAAAATTGGTAATTTTTTGGGTGTAGTTTTTAAATTTTTTTTTTAAAAGGGAGTGTTGAAAAAGTGCATTATAAAAGGGAGTAATTAATAATTTACTCTATTTTAAGATACAAACTTTGTTACTTCATATTTTAAGATATAATAATTTTGAGCTATCAAACTACTCAAATGGTTAGCTTACTTTTATATAGCTTGATTAATGAAATTAAACTCATTTTTTATTGGTTGGTTTCTAGTTGTGGGTCCATTTAATTAAGTGGCAGATCTTAGACTTAGCGATCCTGGGCCTAGACCACCCTAAGATTTATGGTATGTATAATACAGCTAGGCTAAACATGGGTTATAATGAGGTCTACTGGTTTGTAAAACATTTTTTCACCTTGGAGGCAGGGGTGGATTTGGGGGTAGTACAGGGTAGGCACGTGCCTACACGTGAAAAAAAAAAAAAAAAAAAAAAAAAAAAACTTAAAATTAAAGAAAAACGCAGAAAGCCAGAAATACTTGGACTCTTAACCACATAACAAACACAAGTAAACAACACAGCAACAACACGACAACTAGGTAGCACGGACACTTCTTCTAATCAGCCGTCCCGTGTCGGACACCGCGTCGGACACACGGACACACGGACACCTATAAATAAGGAATGTGAGATTGAAAGACTAGAAGAGATCGATTAGAAGATGAATTTTGGTGGGAAAACTGATTAGAAGATGAGTTTGGATGGAAAATGAGAATAAATTATAGTTAAAGTCAAGTTTTACACTCAATTATTTACATTTAATATCAAATACTAATACAAAAATAAAATTGTATGTTATTTATAACTATAAAATATATATTTTATTAAATTTAAATGTCGTGTCCCGTGTCCTAAATTTCACGAGATGCCGTATCACGTGTCCGTGTCGTGTCCGTGTCCGTGTCCATGTCCGTGTCCGTTTTGGTGCTACCTAGCACGACAACACCAACACCAACAAGCTACAACGACACCACCACTGGGCATCGCACCTGCCTTCGACCACCATGCCGAAGGTCCTTGCCGAGTCGCCGGAGACACCTGTACTGCAGTACACCACCACGCTTTTCCTCTCTCAAGTAAGGGTTTTCAATTTTCTACTTTCCCCAAATCTTTAATTTCTTCAAATTTTACTAAAAAGATTCGATTATTGAAGTATGTATCTTCGGCTAGACTTATCAGGGTTATATTTGTAGTATATTTGTATAATTATAACCGTTTGAATGAATTGAATCATTGGATTGAGTAATTGTTTAAATTTTCTCAAACCCTAAATCTTTCTCTCATTTGTATTTGTAATTTCTGGATTTGGGTTAATTAAACTTGTTTAGTGTTGAATTTGTAGTATATTTAGTGCTGTATTTGAGTTAATTATACTTGTTTAATAGATGAATTGTTTTATTATTGAGTAATTTCTAAGATTTTTTGCAACTTTGTTGAAAGGTTGATACTTAATGAAAACTAGAAG
This sequence comes from Heliosperma pusillum, assembly GCA_022085475.1. Taxonomy (NCBI): domain Eukaryota; kingdom Viridiplantae; phylum Streptophyta; class Magnoliopsida; order Caryophyllales; family Caryophyllaceae; genus Heliosperma; species Heliosperma pusillum. The sequence continues at coordinate 15,749 of JAIUZE010017987.1, read as the reverse complement.
TGTATCATACTTTTGGAATCGAGATCGAAAGTCACAAAAGACCACTCCATTGTCACAACAGACCACGACATTGGAATTTTTATGTTTTATTTTTTTGTTTCTCTTAAAGTGCCTACCCGTTCCTCAAATCATGCGTCTGCCCCTGCTTGGAGGCCCAATGTTCGTACCCCAACACCTCCATTTAACCATCTTTTTATTTTTAATATTACAATTTCATAGGTAAGTTGTAACAACTTTAAATGTCGATCCCATTGACATTTTACTCAAGGTCCGCTACTGAAGTTAAAGTGGAAAATTAAGCTAATAAGATTATTGTTAACTATTTTAGAGATACTCCTTAGCATCTTAAAAGGACTTACTTGCAAGTTTTAAAAGTTTCAAACAAGTTCTCAACCACCCGAGAGTTCCACATGGACTAAATTAGTTTGAGTAATTAGCTCCACAAAGAGATACATACAAATTAAATAATTCTATGTGGCCCTATTTAAGCGACAACTCTATTAGCTTAACCTTTGGGGAGAGTTTTTAGCTCAAAAGTTATAGATCAAAAAGCTGATGTGGAATGTTAAGTTAGTAAAGTTATTGCTTACCATTGTTGATGATCTTACTTGCTTAAGTCAAGCCATCATACATGGACAACTCCAGTGATTAACCGGTAGCTTGCAATTTTCTAATTTGCAAGCAAGTCCTAAAATCAAACTATTAGACTTGTTTTAAGAGCAAGTCCAATGGTAAGCTAGTTTTGAAACTAGCTTATCATTGTCACATCACGTTCTAAGCTAGTTTATCTTTTAGCTACTAATTTATTCCAATGGTTTAACTCAAGTTTTAACTAGTTTGACTCACATGTTAATACATCAAATTAACTATTGATTGTATTTTTGTGGTAGGGCCCATATAAGTTACTAGATTAATGAAACTAGTTGCTTGGTTTAAGCTATCCTACATGGACTTGTCTAGGAGTGATAATTGAGACGAGACAGCCCGCGAGCAATTCGAGATCGGCTCGGTCAAATCTCGGCTCGGGCTCGACTCGGTCAAATCTCGGCTCGGGCTCGACTCGGTCAAATCTCGGCTCGGGCTCGACTCGGTCAAATCTCGGCTCGGGCGATAATTGAGACGAGACAGCCCGCGAGCAATTCGAGATCGGCTCGGTCAAATCTCGGCTCGGGCTCGACTCGAGAGCTTAAAGACTCAAGCCGAGCAAACGCTGGTTCGGCAGGAAAAGCTCACGAACTGCTCGAACTTGTGTGATTAGATAAGATATTGCTCATATTTTATAAAATATTTTGTCATGATTATATATTTGTATCACATATATCAAATGTCTCACTTATTTGCCAAATATTTTTTTTACATATATCCTTCGAGCTTTAATATTGAAAATATCGCTACAAAAAAATAAAAAAATCAACAATTATATATAGGTTCGATTTGAGCTCGAGTTTACGCGAGCTCGAAGCTTGATAACGAGCACATTTTTTTCAAGCTCGTGTAAACTCGAGATCGACTTGAGCTCGAGTTTTGATTCTTGAGCACAAGCAGAGCAAGGCCAAGCTCGGGCTCGACTCGGCTCGTTAGCACCCCTAGACTTGTCCAATGGTTTAGTCAGTAGCTTATAATTTCTTAAAATTGCAAACAAGTCCCTAAGCCAAACTATTGGACTTGCTCTAAGGGTGGTTCTATAGTTTGTAGAGTGTCAAATTCAATGATATTCTTGGACTCGTTTGGTTGCCCATTCAATTCATGGGAAATTTAAATTCCCATGAATTGTAAGAAATGGAAGGTATATGGTTGCCATTTTTTGGCAAAATGTAGGCAAATTGAATGCCTACATAATGGAGGAATTCAACTCTTACATGGGTAGCCAAACAATTTTTCCGAATTCATGTGATTTTGCATGTAGGAAAATAATCCCATGATTTGGATTATCCGTTGTCAATTAAATTTCTGGATGAACTAAACGACACCTTCGAATTTATAGTTACGAGTTGAAAAAAATCCTAAGAGCATACACAATAGAGGGGATGAAAGGATCCTCTTATTTTCACAATAGAGGGGATGAAAGGATCCTCTTATTTTCTCTTTTACCCTCTCATTTTTTGACACAACACATTCTCTATGACCCACCTTCATTTCCACTATATATGTTCATCCTCTTCTCATATATTTTTGCCCACAATAGAGATGATCCTCTTATTCATCATCTACCCATTTATTTGCATTTCAACTTGTTACAAAAGAACAAAAATAAATGTCAATAATCCACATGGCAAATAAATAATAGCTAGTGGACACAAGGGTCTATGTCTCATTTCCTCTAAAACTAGAGGAAACACTCATCTTCCTCTATGCAAGAGAACATTCAACATCATTCCCACAATAGAGAGGATGTCTTCTTAGAGCAGAGAGAGTTAAGAGGATGTTTAATCCTCTAAGAAAAAAGGTTAATTAGAAAAAAATGCAAAAATTACTCATCACATTCAATCTTCATTTTCTTGAAATTATGTAATGTCGTTAGCCAATATACTTTTATGATCAATTTATTTAAAGATGACAATATTTATCTTAAGACGGATAGTGACCTTTTTGGCAAATGAATCGAGAAAACGTTTTCCCAAAAACTTTGATACCTTGAATTAGAGCAACAAATGAAGAAACCACATCTTATCTGCATTAACTAAGCAATAATTAAAAGAGAAGAAACAGATAACTCCAGGCACCCAACTTTCAGAATTGGACCCCAGGGACAAGAGTGAAATACCTCTGTTTTGCCTCCTCTTCTCCACCCTTCCCAACACATTAGTAGTTTAGTACCTCTCTTTTGCCTTGGAATCTACGAGTATCATTTATAAACTCTTGTTTGGGAGCAATTCTAAGATACGAGATGCGTTGGTCTTTTCATTTTTTTTTTTCAAATGCTATTTTTTTTCTAAATAGGGTCCTCTTTATGATTAATCAATATATATTATATTATATATATATATATAAAAGAGGTTTTTTTCGAGGCACGCGAGTGACTCCACCTTTATAGGAGCTTTTAAAATAAAAATTAAATTCATACATATATTTTTCAAGTTTTGGTTGAACTCTTAGATTTTGATTATATTTTTTAAATTAATTATTTTCCTAATTATCAACTAACTCTTAGATTTTGATTATATTTTTTAAATTAATTATTTTCCTAATTAACAACTTTTCAACATTAAATTCATACATATACTTTCCAAGTTATGGTTGAACTCTTACATTTTGTTTATAGGAGTATATTTTAAATTAATTATTTTCCTAATAATATTATCAACTTTTCAAACTTTTAGAAACTTTATAAATAAAAATTAAATTCATGACTATTATTTGTCCCACATTGGAAAATAATGTAGATGTGGTAAAAATATTACATATAGCAGTAGGTCTTGCTTGCGACGGATCGGATCTTGCGACGGGTATTTTGTGAGAGAAAATGTGTAGAGGGGACAAGGTGGGCACCCCCCATGTGCTTCTCCACTCACCCTTGATGGGTATTTTGTGAGAGAATATGGTATCCGTCTTAAGCTTGCGACGGATAGTGTCCGTCACAAATGAGAATTTGTGTACATATAAATAGTAGAATTGTTCCACATCAAAAAAAGAATAAAGTGGGTAATCCTATGATTATAAATAGGAGTCATCCTTAAACCTTATGTATCAACCCAAACTTTTTGAATCTCTTAAATATTGTCTTAGAGATCTCTTAAAAGTTTGTAGATGTGATGAATATACTATGTATAAATAGTAAAATTATCCCACATCATAAAATTAACATAAGGTGTGTGATCCTATGATTAAATATAGGAATCATTCTTGGACCTTATATAACAAACTAAAATCTTTTAAGTCTCTTAAGTATTGTCTTAGAGACTTCTTAAAAGATTGTGTATTATTATCTTCACAATTGTTAAATTTACATCATCAAAAATTAATTTTAAAAGGTATTATTAAAAAAAATTAAGTATTGTAAAAAAAATTATGAAGATAATATAATTAGATTCGCGGTGAAAAAAAACCCTGCAAAGTATAGAAACTCATATTATTTGCACATACTTGGTGTAATTTTAAGTATATTATTTGTCCTACATTGAAAAATAATGTAGGTGTGGTGAATATATTACCTATAAATAGTAGAATTGTCTCACGTCAAAAAATTATCATAAGGTGGGGTGATCTTATGATTACAAATAGGAATCATATTTGGAACTAAAGTTTCAACCCAAAATCTTTTGAGCAAAACTCTTAAATTTTGTATTATAATTTTCACTATAGTGAAATTTACATCATTAAAAATTAATTTAGAAAAGTATCATAAATAATAATTTTGATGGTAAATAATTTAATGTGTTATTTGTCCCACATTGAAAAAAAACAATGTAGGTATGGTGACTCTTGAATATATACTACGTATAAATATTAAAATTTGTCCCAAATTAAAAAATTATCATAAGGTGAAGTGATCATAAATATGATCATCGCACGGGCTTTTAAACTAATTTTTTATATTATTATGTTAATAAATGACTTTAAAAATTTAATAAATGACATTTAAAATTTATTTTTATTATTCTAATATTAATATTAACAATTTAGTAACAGTTAAGAAATAAATATTATATGAAAAAAGATGGTAACTACTTAGTTTGTTATTAGTCCCACATTGAAGAATAATGTATTTGTGGTGAATATATTACTTATAAATTGTAAATTGTCCCACATTGAAAAATTATTATAACATAGGGTGATCCTATGATTATAAATAATATGAGTCATCTTTGAACTTATGTATAAACCCACAATTTTTGAAGTCTCTTAATTATTGTTATTGAGAGCTCTTAACAAAATGGAATTATAATAGTCACAATAGTTAAATTTGCATTATTAAAAATTAATTTAGAAAATTATCATAAATAATAATTTTGATGATAAACTACTTAATGTGTTATTAGTACCACATTGAAAAATAATGTATTTGTGGAAAATATATATACTAAGTATGATTATAAATAGGAGTTATTTTAGTCTCTTAAGTATTAGTTTAATGAACCTTTAAAATTTTGTATTATTAACTCCACAATAGTGAAATTTACATCATCAAACTTCATTTAGAAAATTTAGGAAAGTATTATATAAGTAATAATTTTGATGGTGTACTACTTAATAAGTTATTTGTCTCACATTGAAATATGATACAAGTGTGGTAAATAAATTACGTATAAATAGTATATTGTCCCACCTCAGAAAATTATCATAAGCTGGGGTGATCTTATAATTATAAATAAGATTCATCCTTGAAACTTAAATATCAACCCAAAATCTTTCGAGTCTCTTAAATATTGTCTTAGAGAGCTCTTAAAAATTTGTATCCCCATTAGTGAAACTTACATCATCAAAAATTAATTTAGGAAAATATCATTAAATAATAAAGTAAAAAATATTTTATTTATCAATATACATTTCCTATATTATATTCAAGTGGTGTTTATAATTTTTATATAAAAAATTTTAACATTCATTTCACAAAAAAATATTGGGAAAATGAGTATCTTTCAACTTAGATATTCACCCAAAATCTTTTGAATCTCTCAAGTATTATCTTACAGAGATCTTAAAAGTTTGTATTATTATCTCCACCTTAATGAAATTTACATCATCAAAATTTATTTAGGAAAGTATCATATATAATAATTTTAATGGTAACTACTAAGTATGTTATTTGTCTCATATTGAAAAGTAATGTAAGTGTGGTGAATATATTATGTATAAATAGAAGAATTGTCCCATATCGGAGAAATATCATAAGTTGGGATGATCACACGATTATATTAAATAAGAGTCGTCCTTGAAACTTAGAGATGAACCCAAAGTCCTTTAAATCTCTCAAATACTCTCTTCGTCCCGGTCATTTTTTTGCCTTTTTTTAAGAGTATTTTAATCAAAGACAAACAAATGATTAAGACAGAGAGAGTATTGTTTTAGAGAGCTCTTAAAATTTTGTATTAATTATGAAAATAATATAATTAGATTTTTGGTAAAAAAAAATGATATCATTACAGTATAGAATTTCATATTATTTGCATATACTTTGTGTAATTCTTAGTATGTTATATATCTCACATTGAAAAATAATGTATGTGTGGTGAATATACTAATAACTATAAATAGTAGAATTGCCCCATATCGAACAATTAGCATAAGGCGAGGTGATCAACCCAAAATATTTTGAGTTTCTTAAACATTGTCTTAGAAAACTTAATTCTTAGTTACTTTGGATAATTTTTCGAGTCATAATATAGATCAAATATATCTTGAGTCCCGACAAGGTTAGTAACATATGTTTAAAATAGAAGTTGAATCAATTTATCAGTATTATTTTTAAAAAACCTACGCAGTATATTTTATTATAGTCTTAAAACTTCAAAAGTTTATTTTTATAAGTTAACTGTTATTGGAAAATTACGAAAAATGACATTAACGTAGACCCGTGCATCGCACGGGCATGAAATCTAGTATAGTCACTATTTATAAGTGGTCGCTATTTAGAAAAAAACAAGTGGTCACTTTTCTGGTCGCACGACCGCCTGTTGTATGTACAGCGGCCGTGCATTAGCTATTGCAATTGTTTTGAGTATATGCTCTAGACTCTAGTTATAGGTAATTATTATGTAAGACCGACTTGTTAGGTAACTATGAAGCATCTTTTTTTTTGTATGTGACACAATTCTTGTACATATAAGAAACCTATTTTGTTAATAATAAATAAATATTAACCGTCTCATAATGTGAAATGGTAACATTTTATAATCAGTGAAATTTTAATACTCCCTCTATTTTTCTATTTACTTTTCACTAGCTATTGTACAATCTTTAAGACCAAAATTTGATCGGATTTTCAACATGTATACGTTATTCTTGTCGAAAATAATGTTCTTTGTCAGATGATTTGATAATAAATGTAAAGGTTTTAGTTTCATGTATTAACCTCTTTTGTTTTCCAATATGCAATGGTCATTTCCGTAAGTTTGTCCTTTAAAAACAAAGGAAAAAAATAGAGAAATATATGATGTAATATTTAAACGGGTATGGACAAGACATTTTAAGAAAAATACAAAGGCCTGGTCATCAACCCGTCCCAACCCCGCTTGTCCGTGGCCCGGAAATTGATGTGAGTCCGGCTCCATGTTCGGCCAAACCCGCATTTGATCACCTCTATGTGGGTCTAGTGGTTTTTGATACCTAGCTTTCCCAAAAATAAATACAATTTCATTTAGTAGAAAAACATACTCCGTATTAATTATGTGGTCTAGTTGTTTTTGATGCTTTTTTTTATAAAAAGGTCATATGTTCTATCCTTGTAACTTTATTGCTTGTTTTTGATAAGCGATAGAGTTTTTGATGCTTTTTTAAAATAAAGAGTATTTTGTCAAACACTACCTATAGAAACTACCTAAAATTTTATTTTTTGTCAAACACTACCTAAAATTTTTGTTACACTACCTTGTAACTAAATAAGCAATTTTTTCCATGTAACTTTATTTTGCATTATTAAAATTTGGGATATTCTACGGTTTACCCTTGAATTTTTCGATTTTCTACGGTGTACCCCTCACTTTTTTGAAATACCGTATACCCCTAAATTCCTTACTTATTTCTCTACAATGATTTCTTCAACTTTGCAATAACTCTATCGCTTATCAAATAACCGTGATTCGACCTTTATTTAGACTCCTTGATGTCTTATTATCATCCTCTATAAAATGCACCACAAATCACTTTTAATAAACATTGTTTATGAAACATGAAATGATAATAGACCCAAAAACTTCGGAGATACACCGTAAAATATCCCTTAAAATTTTTATGCACCCATCCTATATTTGAAACGCCTTTGCCTACTATGTCACTCAATTATCTACGAAACTACAAAATAATTATTAACCTAATGTCAATTCATGAAACCTCTATTTTTATTATTATTATTTATCTCTTGTTTCATGATCTAAAGGGTGAATTATCATTGTTATCACATACGAGACTACGAGAGTAATTTGGTATTACAAGTGAGTATATATCTTTTCTTTTTACTAACCCTACCAAGTTCCTTTTACACTTTCTACTCTCCCCCCACACTTATTTAATTTTTTTGGCCTGGAAGGCTCAAACTCTTTATCTTTATCTGAAAAAAGGACAAAATGAAGCGAAGAAAAGAATTAAGAGGATAAAAATAAAGGTGAGGAAGAAAGAAGTCGTGGTTCGTATTTGCTAAACAAATTAGTGCTTTGTTGCCATTATAGATTAAAATTTCTATCCCCAGAGATAAAAACAATCTTTAATGGTCCAAAGCTTTTCCTTCCACACACTGATATAGGCATGATAATGTATACATTTGGGTGTTTGTAATTGACTTAATTACTCTGTTTAACTTTGATCCAAGTTAAGACGAGGGTTAGATCATGTCCAGCTCAAATTTAATCACATCAATGTTACACTTTGAATCAAGCCCGTTTATGTAGGTATTAAAAACATTCTTCCCTCCTTTAAGAGGACCGTAGTCATTCTCCCTATCGTAATACTTTATGCGTGGAGTAACTATCGATGCTCATTGATAAACTTAAATGAATAGTGCTTAAAAGGCTTGAAAGTAGTACTCATATAAAAAAAGCGTCCTTTTTTTTTTTTTCTGGTTATCCATGCAAAAAAAAAAACTCCACACTTAAGCGTACTTGGCTGGAAGTAGGGGTATTCACAGGTTCAAAATCGAACCAGACCGGTTTAACCCACTGACCGGATAACCACTTATCCCAAGACCGGAGACCGTACCAGTTAGGAGAGGACATGTACCAGACCGGACCGGAACCCTTAAGGTCCGATTTTTTTTCAGGTTTAGACAGGACCAGTTCTTATTTTTAAGGGAAAATTGGATTTTTTTAAGTGTGGACCGAACCGGGCTGGACCGAAAACCGGTCGGTCACTATATTTTTTGGGACCCGAAGACCGGTCCGGGGCGGTCCGATTTGCCAGTGCAGGCCATTGTTTGAATACCCCTATCTGGAAGTAGTGTTAGGATGGGTGACCTCCTGGAAAGGTTTCCGAAATGCAATGAGTGAGGATAAAATGCGCTGAAAAAGAACTGTATTGATCTATGGGTTATGTACACTGTCTGACAGGCTACCGTGAGTGACCGCTCCAACGCAGGGTCTGGGACGTGGTGTTACACCTAGGCCTTTATAAAAAGTGAAGAGATTTGTAGCATAAAAAAATAAAAAATTGTAGCATTAAGTACAAAAAAGAATCCAACACTAAAATTTAAATTTAAGAGCCTTATTATTAGAACAAGCTATACAATAAAAAATCACATTACATCTAATTAGTTTATGAGATTCCATTACTTTCATTAAACTTAATTTTAAACCAATAAAGTAATTTCATTAACTCTAAACCTAAATCAATCCAATTCGACAAATTTTTCTTGTTAAGCTTAACAAAACTTAATTTTTTTTACAATTAATTTTAAAAATTTTCTTTTGTTAAGCTTAACTAAACTTTCCATAACTAATTTCCTAAATATCTCGGAAAAAAATTAACAAACAAGATTTTCTAAATATTGTAAAAGATCTTTCCTAAAATTAAGCTAACAAAATGTTTTAGAAAAGAAAGTTACCAGAATAAAAATGTTTGCAATATTTATAACGCTGACAAAATTAAAAATGAATATACTACCTAATACGATAATAAAAAAAATAATGAAACAATATTAAATGTTAAGAGAAAAGAAAAGTATTAAAACATTGGAGATATTAAAAGCAACAATAAATTATAATTTTACTTAATAGTTTGCATTTTAAATAATTAAATAACATAAAATAAATAAATTTGAAAAGATTATAATATAAGTCAATTACAAAAAAAATGTACAAATGAAAAATAAATTAATAAACTTCCATTATTCGTAATTGTAGTAGTTAACTATGGTAAGCTGACAAGTTAACTCAACATCTAAAATTATTAACCTACCCCTAAATTTAACACTCGAGGTTAATTACTAATTACCATATGTCGTTATCTAATTGGTTGTGTATGAGAAATATCATACACAATGTGTAAGTTTATCATCTTCCCTCAAACTCTTTTATGTTATCCATAAAATTTATCACTGCTATTGTTATATCTTTATTTTATCCATAAAATTCATCACTGCTATTGTTATATACCCAGTTAATTTCAGTTATTTGGATGTAGAAAGGAGTTTGAGATAATAATTTCTTACCCTATATAATTTTTTTTTTTTAATTTAATGTTTTGAATTACTCCCTCATATTCTCAATAACATTCCCCATTTCTATTTTCGTCTATTTACAATACTTTTCCTATTTTCTTTTTTTGGTAAGTTTTGTGTGGTTCAAATTTAATTGTATGGTAGGGTAGTGTATTTGTGTGGCCCAAATTTAATTATATGGTAGGGTAGTGTGTTTTTTTAATTTTTGTGTTAAAGTAAAAGAGGAAGGTTATTGAGAATAGGAGGGGGTATTATATAGCGTATCGAAATTACTATATTGTAATGTAATAAATTTATATATACTGCCCAGGTAAACTCTTCCTAAGCAAAAAACTTTTGTCAATTATATGGCTACGGGAATATCGGTTATTCTATTGACAGTTTGACACAGCTAGTTTTAATTTGTATGACAATTCTTAATATTCATTTAAGTAGTTTCATGTTACATTGATACGTTATTATTGCACGTACTTATCCGTATAATATCCTTATGAAATTGGATATTAAGATGTTTATTCATTTCTCACCGATATACATGAACTACAATTCACGTGCAACAGTTTTGAGTGCCTTACACGAGAAAACAAAAATGTTAGCATGTTCCAAATCAATGAGGTTATGTGTGGTTACAATTATTCTAAAACGTACCCGTGATTTTAGCGGGTATAAAAATTAGCTCATAAGTCATAACCTTAAATGTTAATCGAATCGAGTCAAATCATGCGAATTAAGTAACACAAATTCTCATCTGTAACGAACACTTTTCGTCATAAAGTTGTAACATCTCAGAAGTTGTAAGTGGGAGAACAAGTGGGAGGTGAGTAGTTAGAAATCACAAGTCTGTAGCTATCACAAGCGATATTTGTGATTAAATTAATTTACCACATCAAATAATGACATATTCTTAAACACAAAATCTCATTTAGATGGGCACTATCCGTTACATGATGAAAACAGATAGTGTCCCTTTCACAAAATGCAAGTGAGGAGGGCAAATAACTCCCTCCCACTTGCCTCTCACTTGCATATTGTAAAAGTATATCTACTTTGAGTGAGACGAGTTGATCTTTAAATTTTTTCCATTCTAAGTCGTACCCTACCAAATCCCTTTTACCATTTCTCCTCCCAACGTATTTATCTCTTGAGAAAACCAAACTCTTCTTTCTTTTTTTTCTTACAAAAAACAAGCAAAGCAAAAAGAGTAGAAAAGATTAAAAAATAAAAAAAAGGAGATGAAAGGAGTGAGGTTTGTGGTTGATATTTACACAAGAAAAAATGATACTTTGTTGGCATTCTAAAACAAAATACGAAACCCCAACCATAACACACAATTCTTTTTGGTCCAAATCTTTCCCTTCCACACACACACACATGACACTCACTCATATACACAAAGAGAAATAAGAGTCAAGAGAGAGTGTGTATTTATTCAAGTGTTTTTTTCCCTAGAGAGAGAATATAAATATATATTTAGAGAGAGAGAAATAGAAATGGTGGGGACAGGAGGAGGAGGAGGAGGTGAAAGAAGCAAAGAAGCAGTGGGAATGATGGCCCTTCATGAGGCCCTCAGAGGTGTCTGTCTCAACTCAGACTGGACTTACTCTGTCTTCTGGACCATTCGTCCTCGCCCGTATTACTTCACTTCTTCTCTTTCTCTCTCTATAACATCCTTTTTTATATTATATTATCCACTTTTTTTTATCTCATTTTTTGATGTTAATTTGATGTATCTTTCTTTTGATGGTTATATTACTTATATATGATCAACTTGCACTGAAAAATCCAACCTTCTTAATCTGTTTTTTTTCCTTTTTGGTGTGAATTTGTTGGGGGGTTTCTTCTCATTTTGATGGTCATATGATCAACTTATAGTGGGTAGTATAAAAATCGGGAAAAAAGATTACGCATCGGATGGATTACCTCGTACTCATACTCCTTTAGTTTTCGAGTTTACATGTGTTTTTTCCGAGTGTTTAAAATTTACAAGTTATATAGTCATTTTTTGATGGGAAAACTCAAAATAAATTTAATTTATAAATATAGTTTTTAAGTAAACACCTTAAGAACTTTATAATAAAAACTCAAATTTTAAAAAAAAAGACGGAAAAGTTTATTATAAAACTCAGAACTTACATAATCAGATGTATAATCCATGAACTGATAAAAATGTCACCTTTTTGAGTTGTTTTTTAGTTTGTTTTAAGCTTTCTTCTCTAAAAATCCCATTTATTTTATATGATTGGTATGTTAAGTGTCATTGTTGGATGTTAATTTGATGCGGCTATATATGATCAGCTTATAATGGGTGTTGTAAAAATCTCACCTTTTTGAGTTGATTTATTTAGTTTGTTTTAAACTTTCTCTATCTAAAAATCCCATTTATTTTATATGATTGGTATGTTAAGTGTCATTTTTGGATGTTAATTTGATGATGCTATATGATCAACTTATAATGGGTGTTGTAAATATCCCACTTTTTTTGAGTTGATTGTTTTTGTTTTGTTATGTTTTAGACTTTCTCTATCTAAAAATCCCATTTGTTGTTTTGTAATTGGTATTCAATGTTTTAATCTCATTTTTTGTTGTTAATTTGATGTGGGTATCTTGTGATTTGGATGGTTTTTGTGATAAACTTATAGTGGGTGTTGTAAAATCCCACCTTTTTTTAGTTGATTTGTTTTGCTTTCAATTTCTCTCTCTAGAAACCCCACCTGTTTTTCTGTGTTGTGGGTGTTATTTTTGTCTCTCTTGCATTGCCCATACCTAGTAGTCTAGTACTAGCAGGAAATAAAGATGAGATTTTACAAGATTATGTTCTTTGTTTTTTTTAATGATTGATTTTTTTTTTGAATAATTTTTTTGTCCATTATTATTGCAGGAGAGTTAGAGGTGGAAATGGTTGCAAAGTTGGAGATGATAATGGAAGCTTGTAAGTGATTTAGACTAATTTTTAGTTTTTTTAACATGTAATTTTTGAGTGACCTATTGTGTTACAATTTGATTATCAATTTATTTTGTTAAAACATTTGATCTAGTATTATTAATGCCTTTTAAGGTATCAAGTAGTATTGATTAATGTCAAATAGGCTAATAACAATTTGTTGCTAATGTTTAACTTTACTTATATCTTTGTCATTTGTAATAATTAGTGATATAAAGTTTTAGTGCTTCAATAATTATTAACAAAGTTAAAGTTTTTATGGTTAATCAACTCGAATAATAGGGTTTTTAGTATTAGTAAAGTTGCTATTATTGCTTACGAGTTGACCGGGCAATTTTTGGATCTTAATCTTGAAGATCATTTTCCCCAACTCACCTAATTAACTGAAGACTGATTTTCTAGAGCTATTAATCTATCTTTGTGTTATTTATCATTTTATGTGCTAATCTCTTTAATTGTATTGATGGGCTGTAAATGTCTACTAATTTAAAGTTATGGTGAAGGATGTTGATGTGGGAAGACGGATTTTGTCGAGGAAGAGTTGCAGAATGCTTAGAGGAGATTGATGGTGAAGATCCTGTCAGAAAGTCATTCAGCAAGATGTCCATTCAGTTATATAATTACGGAGAAGGGTGGGTACTGGGTAGGTGTTGTTATGTAATGTTCCACTCCATTGTTGACCCATTTCATCTCCATCTCAAAAAGGAGATGGGAATGGTTTTCCACTTGCCGATTTGGCATCGGCAAACATATAGGCAGCTGTTAGCTCTCGCTTAGCTGATAAAATCAGTCAGCATTAAAACGGCCCTTCTGACTCCTTTCACACCAAACAAAATTGACGATCATCTAAAAGCCTCGCTTATGCACTTTCATTAGTAGAAATACTTTTCAAGCTTGAATCTGCAGCCGAATGGTTTATTTCTCGAGGCTCATTATGCATATATATACATCAGCAGAATATATCTAATGTGTAGTAAGCGTAATCTTTATCCTGAAATTGTTTGATTGGTGCTGTGTATGATATCTAATTGTTTTGAACTTTTTCAGGCTGATGGGAAAGGTAGCTTCTGATAAATGTCACAAATGGGTTTTCAAAGAGCCGTCCGAATGTGAACCAAATATTTCGAACTACTGGCAGAGCTCCTTCGATGCTGTATGTGAATCCAAATCTAGGCCTCTTTTAATTGTCTGTGTAAAGTATCTGCAATTGGGTTTTACTAGAGCCTAATCGGACGCTAAACTTTCGTTACATGTTTTCAACACAAGGAATAAGACTTCCTACATTCATGTCCTTGACAAATTGATTTTGATTATAAAATGTAGAAATACAAACTAGTATAAAGATCTCGGCTACAGTTTTATACTCTGCTTGGGCCCTCTTGGCCTCCTTGACTAGAAAGTTTAGCTTTCAATCATTCAAGATATATGAAAAGTTTGTTATTGCGCCGATGCTCTTAATAATTATGTTTTGTAGGCATCTTAAGTATTGGTTATATGATTAATGTAATCTTAACTTTTAAACTACGGGTGATTGCAGCTTCCACCTGAGTGGACGGACCAATTCGAATCTGGGATACAAGTAAGAGTTATAAACTGAACTGTTCGGTTTCAAGATAAAAGTGTAGAGCTTCAAAAATAAACTTACGGTTTTATGGTTTTATCATGAAATCAACCATAAACTTACGGTTTGATGGTTTGATAAAAGAGTTTCTCCCTGTTTAATAAAGTATATAATGTTAAGTACAAAATTTGTCTTTTTATCAACAGACCATTGCTGTAATTCAAGCTGGTCATGGACTTCTCCAGTTAGGATCGTGCAAGATTGTGAGTCGCCTATCTAACTCTCCTCATTCTCCGCTTAATCTTCGTTTTTTAATCTGTTTTGTAGTTCCCCATCTTAAACTGTACTGTAGGGTGCTTTGCACCTAAAAAAAATGTAGGAAACGTCATTAGTTCATTTTACGACTTACAACGCAATGGTCGACAATAGATTATGGGGTATGTTATTAAAGCCACCTTTAATTAGCTTTTCGGCTTGATTAACGAAGTTTTATAACTAAAGGTAGCTTTTTAATCATTAAAAAAACAGTTTATTTTTAAAAATTATCAGAACCAAGATTTATGCACAGAAATCTGTGAAGTTTTATTGGGTTATTTAATAATAATACACATGGTCTCAAGTGTATGAGAGTTTATTATTATGAATTATCTTCAACTAGGATAACATGGTGGATAATTTTTGAACTAGTGAAAAGGATAAGGATAAAAGTATTTTGTAAAAGCTAATGCCTTGAAAGTTAACCCTCTTTAACAGCAATTATGAACCCAAAAATGCATGTTTTGTGTGTCAGATACCCGAAGATCTTCATTTTGTGCTAAGAATGAGGCATACCTTCGAATCCCTTGGCTACCAATCTGGATTTTACCTTTCCCAACTTTTCTCGTCGACACGAAACGCTTCCTCGTCGTCTCCTCTCCCCACAAAGCAGCCAGCCCCAGCTT
>JAIUZE010017985.1:0-33886 GCA_022085475.1 Heliosperma pusillum | reverse complement strand
AAGTTGACTCGGGAATAGTAAATGAAGTTCGGGGATTAACCCGTAAAAAGTTATCTTAATCCCGAATTAAATTCAAAAATAATTTTATATTAAATTATAATAAATTCAAATAAATTTAATAAAAAAAAACAAATTTATTATTTTGCAAAAGATAAGTCGGTCTTTAAAATTACGAGGTGCGCGGGGAAAAGTCAACGAAAGTCAAAGTCGACTTAAAAGTCAAGAAAAGTCAATGATGACTTAAAAGTCAAGAAAAGTCAATGACGACTTAAAAAGTCAAGAAAAGTCAAAGACGACTTAAAAAGTCAAGAAAAGTCAAAGATGACTTTAAAACGGGATTCTCATGAAATCTCGCAGAAATTCCAAATACGAACTCGGAATTTCCAAATACGACTCGAAACAATAAATTCTATTTTAAAACTTAACTTTGCTGAAAAGTATCCGTAAAATATTTTTACTAGAAAAATAGGGTACTTTTCGGGTTGTTACATTAACTATACATACATGTGGTGTTCCATTATTTTTCCTATTATTATGAGCTCTTTCTTTATCTATTGATACCGCGAGCTAGCCTAATAATCTGATATCACTACACATACATCAAAATAATAATTACTCCTATTACTCTCTTATCTCAATCATATGTAGATCTTAAAAAGGGTAAATAACTATCATCGTTACATAATTATATGTTGCTATGAAATTCTCTTAGATTTGAATGAAATCTAAATAGGCAAATAGGCAAATAAATAACTATCATCGTTACATAATTATATGGTACTATGTTTTGTGAATTGTGACTATCACGTTCATGTTTAATCCTAAGTCACATAGATTATATTAGATTTGAACATAATTAAACTTAAGATAATAGTACTCTCACACCTTAGACCTCCTTAGTTATGACGTCATAACCACCATCATCCAACTCCAGTCCAAAGTCCAAACACCAATATTACAGGTCTCTACTTATGAGTTATGACACTCCACATCTCCAAATCCACGACATCGACTGGCTTTTGTTGAACAAGGTCGGAGCAATTGGTGGCAATGCTCCATAAAAGTCACCGGTAATGTTGCATGTTAATAGAGTGTTTGACCGAAAATTGGGGAAAGACTGCGTTTACGTGATTGGTTTAGGTGGTTTAATTATACGTAGTTGAAAAGTTATACTGGGTTAATATGGCAAAAATTGTAATTATGGTGGGTTCAACATAATGTCATTTACAACCAAAGAGAAAATAAAAAGTTATCAATTAACAACTAAATGAAATTGAATAAGAAATCAATTTTAAACTTAATTGGAAAAAGAAATTACTAAAATTAAATTTGTGAGCCACAAATTTGTTTGTTTTCAATTTTTAAATTAAAAAAATTTGCAAATATTTGGCCAGGTTCTCACAATGGAATTTGCCATATAAGAAAATTATTCCATTCTATTATTAATCTCACCTTTGTCAAGTGTCAATATATTATTCGTGGTGTATAGATGATTCTATACACCGAGTGTAACCGTAGCCTTTTCGGTTGAATACTCCTAAAGGGGGAGGTTTAAAAACTTAGGTCCTGTTCTTTCTGACATTTTAGAGCTGAACTGAACTGAACTGAACTGAACTTAATAGAGCTGAACTGAACTGAATTGAGCTGAACTGAACTGAATTGAACTGAATGGAGCTAAACTGAACTGAATAAAGCTGAACTAAAATAAGCTTATTGGAGCTGAACTGAGCTGAAATAAAATAATAATAATAAAATAATAATAATAATTAATAATAATAAATATAATAATAACAACAACATAATAATTATGATTATTAGTTGTTATCATAATCATAATGGTGATAATAATGATAATGATAAATATTATTAGTTGTTATCATTAGTCTTAGTAATAATATTAGTAAATAGTAATAGAAGTATTAATATTAATATTAATATGATTGATTTGATAGTCATAACATTCATTATAATAACAATAATAATTAGTCCTAGGAGGAGGAGGAGGGTCTCAGTTGACCACTATTTTCTTTTAAATTGTGCTTTGAGCTTGATAAAATAATAATAATAGGAATTATAATTATTATAATAAATAATAATAGTAATATTAATAATATTTATAATAATTGTTATTAATAGAATATTCCCCTCCAGTTCATAATAATTTTCGTATTTTGTATTGCATAGTTTTCGAAACGACACCTGACTTGATATCTCCTCATTTATATTCAATTTTTTTTTTCATTTAAAAAATCACAAATTCTCATTTGTGACGGGCACTTTTCAGCACAAGCTTGTGACGGAGCAAATGTGACCATTTTTATGGAAAATGTAACCATTATATGACTGATAACATTTTATGGACGATTACTTTTTATCATAAAATGGTCACATTTAGTCCGTCACAAGCTTGTGACCGTCACAAGAGAGACCAACTGTTAAAAAATATGTTTCCAATTTTTTTTTTATGATGAATGTAAATGTTTTTTTGTTATAACGTCTAAGTTTTTATATTTTAAAACTTATTTATGGTCAAAGTTATAACGAGGGATAATTATGAGATGGTGGGAGTATTATTTAATTAATAATACTAATAATAATAATAGTAATAAAATAATAATAACTAATACTAATATTAATAATAAAAATTAAGTTTAAGATGAGTAGAACTGAAGTGAGCTAAATTTAGTTGAGCTGAACTGAACTGAATGAAGCTGAGCTGAACTGAACTGAACTGAATAGAGCTGAACTGAACTGAACTGAACTGAACTGAACTGAACTGAATGGAGCTGAACTGAACTGAACTGAGTTGAACTGAACTGAGTAAAGCTGAACTGAACTGAACTGAGGTGAAATTAAACTGGAAAGAACAGGGCCTTAGTCGGTGGTAGGAAGTTCTAGAAAAGACAGGTATAGTTGGAAATCCTGATATACTCCGTATATGATAACTCCGATCTATATATATTTAAACTTACAATAACATTAAAGAGACACAATAGCTCTGATTGCTTGTCCTTTCAGGGTTTCAGACAAATTTTCAAAATAATTGTTGGAAATAGGGGCTTTTAAGCCTTTGAGCATATTTTCTACTATCCCACACAGGAGACGAAAGGAAGTGTGTATGTGTTTATATATACACTACTTCCCTTACTTATCATTAGTGGGTAAAGGGGGTCTTTTGTAGAGACTCTGCGAGATGCTTAATTTAGCTCGCACACGCGCGCGCGTGCCCGGGCCCGGTTCCGGATCCGGGATGCGGCGGGCTATGCCTATCTTTTTGGGCCAAGTCCGAGTGGTATGTTTTGTTGTGTCCAGGTTCATGTGTCCGGATTCATTTCCCAAGTGGGTGAGATTAATTCTCCCCATTTACAGCCTTGACTACTGTGTTTTAGGGACTGCTTCAGCTCCCCTAACTGCTCTATTTTTTTTGTATAAATAGAGCAGTCTGCTCATCAGAAATTCACAACAACACAACCTTCTCCTCTCTTCTTCTTCTGTCACAATACTTTTCTGGGTAGAGTAAAAAATCTTTCCAGGTCTGTCAGTCTCGAGTGGGCGAGCCTGAAAGACGGCAATAGTGTAATCCTTGGGAAACTACCGGTTAATAGTTGATCGCCACCACGGTCGTACCGGAATAAGTTTTCAAGGCAGTGGCTCTTTCCACGTCACTACTTCTGTTTGGTATTTCTGATCTCTTAATCTCTCGTTACAGCACTTTACGAATAACAATTTGAAAACTTATTATATTTCTGCTGTAACAATGTCGTCTGTGTTGTCAAAAAACCTTCCTGATTTGACCAAAATTGAACCGTTAGATGGAATTAATTACAAGAGATGGTCACAAGCTTATGTTTTTTGAACAACTTGATATCGACTATGTTCTGTTTGCTGACCCACCAATTCCTTTTTCCGCTACTACTTCTGTTGAAGAAACCCCTCCTGTTGTTGCTGTCATTAAGAATAATGAACAGACTGTTAAGAAATTCGATAAGGACAATAAAACTGCTAGATATCATATTTTAAACAATATGTCTAATACCTTGTTCGATTTATTTATGATTCACAAGTCTGTCCGTGTCATTTGGGAGTCATTAGAATCTAAATATGGGGCTGATGATGCTGGGAAAAAGAAATATGTTGTCGGGAAATGGCTAGAATTTCAGATGGTCAATGGAACCAATTATGGAACAAGTACATTTATATGAAAACTTGTGTGCTGATGTCATTAATGAGGGAATGAAATTAGATGATGTTTTCCTTGCAAATGTTTTGTTAGAACGTTTTCCCCCTTCCTGGTCTGAGTATAGAAACCACCTTAAGCATAAGAAAAAGAATTGTCCCTCCAAGAGCTTGTAGGACATATGAGGATCGAGGAGGCTAATCGCCTTAAAGATAAACCTGCTAGTCTTCCTGTTAATACTGCTAAGGTTAATATGGTTGTGGTCGAGTCTGGTGGTCCTTCAAATGCTGAGAAGTTCAAGGGTAAGGGTAAGGACAAGGGTGGTCAGGTTAAGAACCAGGGTCCTACCAAGAAGAATGGTCCGGGTCAAGGGAAGTACACTAAACCAGTTGCCAAAATTCAGAAACTTGCTGGACCTCTTGTTTGCTACGTTTGTGGTAAGATAGGCCATAAGGCGTACCAATGCACTCAAAAGAAAACCGCTAAAGCTAATGTTGCTGTGACTGATAATGTTATTGTTGCTGTGGTTGTCGAAGAAAATCTGGTGGGTAATGTTGCTGAATGGGTCTTGGATACTGGTGCTTCTAGACACCTCTGTGCTGATAAGGGTTATTTGATGAGTTCGAGGAGGTAGCTGATGGGGAATGTGTCTACATGGGTAACTCTTCATCTGCAATGATCACAGGCAAAGGCAAGATCTTTCTCAAACTCACCTCGGGGAAAACACTTGCTCTAACTAATGTTTTGTATGTACCCTCATTGCGTCGAAACCTCGTGTTTGGTGCTTTATTGAACAAAGCTGGTTTGAAGCTTGTTTTTGAAGCTGACAAGGTTGTAATGTCGCGTAATGGGGATTTTGTGGGCAAGGGTTATCTCTCTGGGGGTTTATTTGTTTTGAACTCTGATTCAGTTTTTAATAATATTGCATCTACTTCTGCTTATATCGCTGAGTCTATTGATGTTTGGCATGGTAGATTAGGTCATGTGAATGTTGACTATATTAAAAAACTTAGAACAATGAGTCTAATTCCGAGTTTAACAAGTAAAGAATTCTCGAAATGTGCTAGCTGCGTTGAGGCTAAATTCACAAAGAAACCTAGTAAACCTGTCAAAACTAGGAATACGAGTCTTCTTGAATTAACTCACACCGACCTAGCTGATTTCAAAAGCACTGCGAGAGGCGGTAAAAATTACTACATCACTTTTATAGACGACTGTTCGAGATACACTAGAGTCTATTTGCTTAGGACTAAAGATGAGGCTGAACAATCGTTTATAACGTTTAAAAATGAAGTCGAAAATCAACTCGATAGAAAAATCAAAAGGGTAAGGTCTGATAGAGGAGGCGAGTACGGGTCTAAATTTTAAATCGATTTCTGTGCGAAAAATGGATTAATTCATAAGTCTAGTCCACCTTACTTACCTCAGCCTAATGGAGTAGCTGAACGAAAAAATAGAACATTAAAAGAAATTATGAATGCTATGCTTTTAAGTTATGGTCTTTCTGACGATATGTGGGGGGAAGCGATTTTATCGGCTTGTCATATTCTTAACCGTGTACCTCATAAGAAAACTGATAAGACACCCTACGAGATTTGGAAGGGCTATCCTCCTAACCTGAGCTTTCTTAGGGTATGGGGGTGTTTGGCTAAAGTGGGCTTACCTGATTTTAGGAGACCTACCGTTGGACCAAGAACCTATGATTGTGTGTTTATTGGTTATGCTCAAAATAGCTCTGCTTATCGATTCATGTCTTTGAATGATCGTTCTATATCTGAAGCTAGAGATGCTGAATTTTTTGAGCATGTTTTTCCATTAAAAAAGAATGTTGTATTATCTCCTAGTTTACCTATTGCATCTACTGATTTGTCTTCACATGCTAGTAGTAGCACTTCTATTGATCATACTGTTGAACCTAGAAGAATTAAGAGACCTAGATGTGCAAGAAACTTTGGTGATGATTTTGCTACAACTTTTCTGTCTGAACATGGTTACACTATTTGTGCTAGTGATGAATTTGTTTCAGCTTTTTTAATAGAAGATGATCCAAAAACGTATAGTGAGGCAATGAAATCAATTGATGCTAATTTTTGGAAAGATGCTATTAAAAGTGAACTTGATTCTATTGTGTCTAATCAGACTTGGGTGTTGACTGATTTACCTAAAGGTAGTAAACCCATCAATAGTAAATGGATTTTTAAAAAGAAAATGAGACCTGACGGTACAATAGAAAGGTTCAAAGCTAGACTTGTGGTTAGAGGTTTTACACAAAAGAAAGATATTGATTACTTTGATACTTATTCTCCTGTGACTAAAATATCGACTATAAGAACTCTTGTTGCTGTAGCTGCCATTCATACCCTTATTATACATCAAATGGATGTAAAAACTGCTTTCTTGAATGGTGAACTAAGGGAAGAGATCTATATGTCGCAACCTGAGGGTTTTGTGATTAAGGGTCAAGAGAATAAAGTGTGTAAACTAAACAAGTCACTTTATGGTCTGAAACAAGCACCTAAACAGTGGTATGAGAAATTTAACAACACTTTGGTGAGTAATGGCTATATGGTTAACAACTCCGATTCATGTGTGTATTCCAAGATGATAGAATCTGATTGTGTGATTATATGCCTATATGTTGATGACATGTTAATACTTGGTAATAATTTGGATGTGGTAATTAAAACCAAAGAATTTTTGTCATCAAAATTTGAGATGAAGGACTTAGGAGAAGCTGATGTTATCCTAGGAGTTAAGGTTATTCGAAACTCAAATGGAATTTCTTTAAGTCAATCTCATTATGTGGAAAAAGTGTTAAAAAAGTTTAACTGCTTTGATGTTGTATCTGCTAGAACTCCTTATGATGCCAGTATACCTCTATGTAAAAACTTGGGTAAAAGTGTTTCCCAAGAAGAGTATGCTAAAATTCTAGGTAGTGTGATGATTCGTATGAACTGTACTCGACCAGATATTGCTTATGCTGTTAGTAGACTGAGTCGTTATACTCATAACCCCAGTAATGAACATTGGACTGCTCTTCGTCGTTTACTAAAATACCTAAAAGGAACAGCTGATCTTTGTTTGCATTATAGTAAATTTCCTACTGTGTTAGAAGGATATTGTGATGCGAATTGGGTGTCAGGTAACGATGAGATTTGTTCAACTAGTGGTTATGTCTTTACCATGGGTGGAGGTGCTATATCGTGGAAGTCTTCTAAACAGACTTGTATTGCACGCTCTACCATGGAATCGGAGTTCATAGCTCTTGAGTTGGCAGGTCAAGAGGCTGATTGGTTGAAAAACCTACTAGCAGATGTACCAGTGTGGGGAGGACGACAGACTCCGATCCCATTACATTGTGATTCACAAGCAGCCATTGGTGTTGTTAAGAATAATGTCTATAATGCGAAAAAAACGACACATCAGAATCAGGCACACTGCAGTTAACCAACTCCTTGAAAATGGAGTGATCGCTTTGGACTA
Source organism: Heliosperma pusillum (assembly GCA_022085475.1). Lineage (NCBI taxonomy): Eukaryota > Viridiplantae > Streptophyta > Magnoliopsida > Caryophyllales > Caryophyllaceae > Heliosperma > Heliosperma pusillum. Next base: position 26,226 of record JAIUZE010017985.1, on the reverse strand, counting down.
TGTGAGGTCCGAAAGCAATCTTGCTGATCCCCTTACTAAGGGGTTGACTAGGAGATTAGTCGCTGACACGTCGAGGGCAATGGGGCTAAAGTCCTTAAGTCAAGTTATAGAGTGACACTTGACTAGGTCGAAAGTTTTTTTCCTATGGCGTTGTATGATTCATAGCCTTAATGGCGGTGCTTTTGAGACGCACTTGATGAATTGTACGCCAGGTTGGACTTGTGTCCTTAATGGCTCGTGTGAGAAGTGCTTTTGAGAAGCACTTGAGCCACCTACGTAGGTGTGATAATCATAAGACTACGAGAAGTCTTTTGAACACACCTATTAGTACCAAGGTAAACGCATAGCCTCTAAAAGGCACGTTGCACGATGAAATCGCGAAACGATCATACTTTGAAGGTATGATATGTGTTGTGGGGGGTATCGACCGAAGCTCAATTAGGAATTCAAATCGCAAGATATTCTCTCGCTGTAAGTAAGTTGTTTCCTCATTTCACTAAAGTGTCAATTCAAATCGAAAGATATTGATACCTAAGTATCCAATCCTTCCTTTACCCAGGAATTCTTCTTTCTCTGACTCGGGCGCCCCTAGTGGGGGATTGTTGAAAAAGGGGCTTTTAAGCCTTTGAGCATATTTTCTACTATCCCACATAGGAGAGAAAAAGAAGTGTGTATGTGTTTATATATACACCACTTCCCTTACTTATCACTAGTGGGTAAATGATGTCTTTTGTAGAGACTCTGCGAGGTGCTTAATTCAGCTCGCACACGCGCGCTCGCGCGTTCCCGTGCCCGGTTCCGGGATCCGGAATTTGGGATTTGGCAATCGCCTGCGGCGGGCTATGCCTATCTTTTTGGGCCAAGTCCGAGTGGTATGTTTTGTTGTGTCCAGGTTCATGTGTCCGGATTCATTTCCCATGTGCAGAATTGAGTCAGTCAAGTAACTGTTACTGGGTGAGATTAATTCTCCCCATTTACAGCCTTGACTGCTGTGTTTTAGGACTGCTTCAGCTCCCCTAACTGCTCTATTTTTTTGTATAAATAGAGCTGCTCATCAGAAATTCACAACAACACAACCTTCTCCTCTCTTCTTCTTCTGTCACAATACTTTTGTGGGTAGAGTAAAAAGTCGTTTCAGGTCTGTCAGCCTCGAGTGGGCGAGCCTGAAAGACGACAGTAGTGTAATCCTTGGGGAACTACCGGTCAATAGTTGATCGCCACCACAGTCGTATCGAAATAAGTTTTCAAGGCAGTGGCTCTTTCCACGTTACTACTTATGTTCGGTATTTCTGATCTCTTAATCTCTCGTCACATCACTTTACGAATAACAATAATCAAAGCTGAAGATCAGAAACATCAATTTTTTTTTTTGCTTAAAGTTAGCAAGTATTTTCCTTTTCCCTATAATTTCTTCTCTTCAGCTCTCTGTCTCTCTCTTCCTTGACTAGTTCCTGGCTCTAGAATTAGAAATATGTATCAGATATTAAAATTATATTCGCTATTGTCTAGTGTTTTTGGGTTTGTTTGCTTTAATTGTAGCTATGTTAATCTGCCATGCTAGTATTTTTGGGGTTTGTTTGCTTTAATTGATAGCTATGTTAATCTGCCATGTTGAGGGTGGTTTTTTCTGTGTTAAAGGCGGTGTTTTGGTAGTGATCGACATGGCTGTGGTTGCAGCTGGCTCTTTTGATGGGTTCCAGATAAGTTGGTACAGTTTCCCAAACAACACTTGCATTTTTCAATATTTAGATTTTAAATCATACAGCTAAAATAAAATTATAGTTTCGAAACTCCCTCTCATGAAGAAAAGGGTGAATTTTAACTTGTTGGAAAAGTATAACAAGATGCTCAAACTCTAATTGAATCGATTTTAATCTCGCTTGCACTTGTCGAATAAAACTGTGTTTTGATAGGTCTAGTATTCCGTAGTGGGTTTATGAAACCTATGTTTTGGAGAGTCTCTTCTAGACAATACTATTATTGTATCTTTTGGTGGATAACTATGATTGTTTATGTCATGTATTTATTGCTGGATATGCTACTGATTCATATTTTTCCAATATGTCAGTTAATTGAGCTCAATGGCTGACTACTTAACCAAGTTGCCTGATGATATTTACTGCTACATAATGTCTCTCATGACGGTGAGAGATACTTTTAGAGTAAAGTCGTTGTCGTCTAGATGGAAACACCTCCCTGACTGCCGCTCTGTTCTCCGCTTTGATTCTCACACTATTTTAGGGAAAGATCCAAGTAGCTTTGAGTCATTTCCTCATGGCTCCAAGTTTGTAAAAGCGGTGGATCAATTTCTAAAAATTTGGAGCGCACAAAAAACAAGCGCGCTCGTAATAAAGTTTGCCCTTGGAAATGAATATGCTTCACATATTGATGGGTGGATTGCGAATGTTACTGGCAAGGAAGTTGAGGAATTGGACCTTGATTTTTCATCTTCTACTTTGCCTGCTGGGGAAAAATATGTTTTCCCCTGTCATCTCATGCACACTGAAATAGGATCTTGTTTGAAGCTTCTACGACTTAATTTTTGTCATATGACATCAATTTCTGATGTCTGTTCAAGCTGGCTAAGTAAATTAAGTTCAATTGAATTGGCTAATGTATCTCTGCGCTCGAGTGACATTGAGTGTATTCTGTCCAGCAGTTTAAATTTGGAATCTCTGAGCTTAATATACTGCGGACTTCGAGAATACATATTTATTCAACATCGCTCTTTGAAGAAACTTGTCATTGCGGAAGATTGCAACTGCATTGAACTCAGTTGTCCGAATCTTGAGATATTTGAATTCTCTGTCCGTACTTGTTTCATATTTTCTCATATAAGTTGTTTGAGAGAAGCAACTTTGAATCTTTATAATGAGCTGGGTGGCTCTTCATCAGTATTTAGTAACCTTGCAAGAAATGCGCCCCAGCTTCAGACTTTGTCTCTTTGGGTCACCACAGAGGTAAGTGACATCATATAACTAGCTAACACGCCGACTAAATTCAATTTTTTTCCTCTTCACCGACTAAATTCAAGTTTTTTTCCTCTTCGCTAACATTTCTAACATGTCTTATTCTTGATACTGCTTCTAGGTACCGCCACTGCCTCCAAGTTTGACAATGTCTTGTCTAAAGCGCTTGGACTTATTTACAAAGGTTCCAAGAGGCTTTGATCTTCTCACTATTACACATATGTTATATGCATGTCCGGTCCTTGAAGCATTGCATTTAAAGGCAAGTCGTAATATTTTCGTTAAGAATATATATACCTCGTGTGATTTAGAAAAACAAAGATATATTATAAAATTTGAAAGAACATATGGTTACATGGGGAAAAACCCAAATTTTTTTTGCTTTTACTGTTTTTGTTTGTTACAGACGCTTTTTAACGAGGATAAAGGGTTTATACTTTATATGCCCTTATATGACATGTAGACCTCTCGACATTTATATTTTGGAAACCTTTGTTGTGATAAAGTCTTATATGACCTTATGTGGCATGTAGACCTCTTGACATTTATATTTAGGAACCTTTGTGGTGTTTAGGACTAATAGGTTACCATGGAACCTAGGAGGCTTCCTAGTTTGTTGAAACAAAGTTTCTGAGTACGTGACGGATTTGTCTTGGGTTAATATGCTCCACGATAGGATTAATGTGGGCATTATATTGTTTGTGGACGAGGTCTCAATGTTCATTAACCAAGAAAATTTTTGGTTACCGAAAAATAAGTACTCCTAATTACTTAGATGATTGAGTAATGATCTTGTTTTTGTCACATAATTTTGGAGCACGGTAAAAATTTGTGTAATCAGTTATTTTCAACTCGAGACATCTGTGATGAAAATACTAAATATAAAACTACCCTAATATTACAATGCCCCGCTCTCTCAATGAATGAGTTCATGGTGGAGTGGACCAACCTTTTGTTCATTAATCTTAGCTCGACAATCCTAGAACTGTTTGGAGACGTAGTGGATATATTGGATATGGTTCTCTGTTGTGAAGACATCACCTTATTTTCACATTGGAAACTTCAGTTCAAACTTTAAAGTGAATTTGATCGATAATCTATAGGCTCTTAGAATATTAACAGACCATCACTTGATTTGGTTTCATAGTAAGGTGTTGGCCATATTTAGGTGATGTTGTATATTGCAAAAAGTGGTTCATTTATTAGAATACTGATTATTTTATCTCACTCTGTTGTCAACAGGTCAGTCCCAGAAGCTACTCTATAGAACACTCCCAGAGAAAATATCAAGACCGCCCGCATTTTCATTTGAAAGAGGTGAAAATCGAAGGATTAACCGTGGGGATGTTTATGATTGAGCTAGTGGAGTATTTGCTTAAAAATGGTGTTTCACTTAAGCAGACGATTTTTGTTGTTGGTGGCAAAGCCAGCCCCAACATCACCAGTAGCTCAAAGTTCATCAAGTTGCAAAATATCAATCCTAGTGTAAAATTGATTGTCATTTAAATTACGGAATTACTTTTTTCACATACAAAGTTTACTCTTTCACGTACACTTTCTCATAAAGTTTCCTTATCATACCATTTTTCTAGTTAAAAAGCCTTTTTTCCTAATCATAATCTTAACTCTTACCTTACATCTAACCTAAAATTAAATGTAATTGAATCTAATAATCTTAAACAATGGATCATAAGTTTCCAATTAGTGAAATAATTTTATATTTAACAATTATTGATATGTTTTTTTTTTCAAATTACTAGGTCTATGTTTAACGATTATACTTAATTAGGATTTATGGGTGGGTTATGGTGGTTAACAATCGCCGTTGGATACGACCGCGGTGGTCGCCGGTGTTCAGAGGTAGTCATAGCGGGGGGATTCGGGAGAAAGCAGAGGTGGTTGTGTGGGCTGTGAACGGAGGTCTGGGTTATCGGCGTCGGGTTGTTGTGTGGATTGGGATTGTCGGCTGCCCAGGTGAACGAAGGTCGGAGTTGAATGGCTGATTGGCTATGAACGGAGGTTGAAGATGGCTGTTTGGCTGGGTTTAATGATTGGCATGTCATCAGATGGAATTGGCTATGTTGTTACATTTCAATTTTTTTTGTAATTGCCATAAATATTTTTGGGGGCACCACCATCCAAAAACTTGATGCTTAGTTCTCACATGACAGAGATGTGAAAGCAGCATGTAAAAATGTCCCAGCAAGGAAAGAAACCATTAATAATTACATTATTATTATGATCTGATCAATTGGCCAACAATATCCCGTGTTCCATTTCCAAATACATGAAAAATGTCCCAAACCATCTTCATTCCACACAATCCATCATCTCGACTCTCGAGTATAAGTGCAATGAACTTAACCAGGGGCAGCCAAACAACCAAAAATCCATAATATAGTTTCGAAAAGAGCCTTAAGTTCCATGAGCGTAATAGCTCGTCAGTGTTGAACAGAACTTGAGCATGTTAGATGAGGGAAGAGAGAAAAAAAATGAATTGGTAAGTGAATGAAAATATGACAAGGGTAATATCGTAAAACTCGTATGTAAAAGAGTAAAATTCGTATGTGAAAAACTACGTCCCTTAAATTAAACCCATTCTTTAAAACAAATTAAGTGATTGATGTGTCAAAATAAGAAAGTAGCGTGACAATCACTGACAAGTGACAGGACATTGCTCGGCAAACACCTTAGGTCACTTTTGTTTTCCGTGTGTTGGATCAATTTCAAGTACTTCATGTGTGGAACTGCTGGAGTGGGCGTGATCATATAATTCATATATATTCACATTTCCTGGCTTTGTAAAGTTGTTTTGTAGTAAAGTTTAATAGTGATTATTATGAACGAGAGGGTGTACAATTACCTTGCCATCTAGAGGAAATTTGATCTTTTGGTGTAGGGTGGATGTTACTGCTTTAGAAGTATGAATCCATGGCTTTCCCAGAAGTATGTTGAATGATGCTTCAATGTCTACAATCTGGAAGTTAACATTTCGCTCGACTGGCCCAGTGGCTATGGTGAGGCTGACTAGTCCTACTACCTTCCGTCGTGTCCCGTCGTATGCTTGAACACCTTGGTTGGTAGGATTCCAATCCGTTTCTTTCATGCCCAATTTACGTGATGTTTTCGGTGGTATGACATTGACTGCGGAGCCATATCTACTAGAGTCATGGGTATATTCTTCTTTAGGCACGTGATTGTGATGTACAGAGCGAGGTTGTGACTAGCCCCGAAAGGAGGTAAGTCTTCATCTGAGAAAGTAATTGGGTTGCTGAGCTTGACCGAATCTTGGAAGACCAAGTTGACTACATCGTTGGGTGTAGAGTCTTGTGCTATGTTTAGCTTTGACAATGCTTGGAGTAGAGCTTGGCAATATGGAAATGAACTTGCAACTAATTGCTAGACTGAAAGATCAGCCTTTGTCTTTTGTAGTTGCTTTAGCAGATGGTCAGTAGATGTGCCCTCACCATCATTTGGGGTGATGACAATGGTATTAGTAATTGGACCATTAGTAGTAGGACCGTTCTGAGTGACATTCTGATAAGGGCGTCCTGATCGAGTGAGATAGCTTACATCTTGATCTTCCCTATTTTGAGGATGCTTTGTGAGTTATTCATCGTCATCAGCCCATATTCCGTTAACGGTATTGAGGTCTTTGAAACTAATGACTTCAGCTTCTAAAGTGATGACTCGTTTAACCAAGTTGTCACATATTGCGATCACTTCTTGCATTGTAGATTGTTGTGATAGGACTAGAGCTCGTGGTGCGCTTTCTTGAGGTGTGGTGCCCGGAATGCGTAGAGATGTCACGATAGTCTTGAGCTCTGAGACCTGTCTATTCACATTTCTAGCCCATGTTATGAAGTCATCGATGGTAGGAGATATGGTGGAATGCCTTTCCTTCTTTTCTAGCATGTTAATTTCATCTTCAAATGGGGAGATAAGGCGCGAGCAATCCAAGGTGGATTCTTCATTTGTGATCATTAGAAATCTGGCGAGCCTCATGACGCGACCTCAAGTCCAAGTAAGAAGATGCTCAGGTATGACTTCTTCTTATGGCTGGCGAGCTTTTGTACGTAGTCTAATGGACTTTAAACGACCCTCCCCGACAGTCGACAGACTTTAAAATGTTCCCGACGACAGGTCCTTGGTTCAGACCCCTTGAACTGCCTTGTCCAAGCCTCAGTCAAAGTGGGGGCTATGTAGAATCCTCGAATCTACACCATCCGCCAACCACCTAGTAATGATTGGGCCGCATGTTTGGTACATCGAAACGATTTGTGATAATTCCTAAGTTTATTGTCAAGTGATCGCTCAAACAGTTGTGTCTACCTCTTGGTCGTCATCTACGTACCGATACGGTCGTTTTGACAGTCATTAGAGTCATTTTGGAGTCCGGGTCAAAAATCAGTTCATTTTCTATAAACAGTCTTTTAAAACCGTGTTGAACGCTCGAGAATATTCCGGATATTTTAATGTTTCAAAACTTATCTTTCTTAGTAAAATATATTCATATTATATTTAGAAGAGTATTCGAAATCTTCCGCAATTCCCATAAAGAAACGCGGAAAACTTTCTTTCAAAGTAGGAAACTGCTCAAGAAATGACGCAGCAGGAGGTGCGCCTCTTCCAAGAGTCGCAGTGCCTGCTGCGCCTCTTCCCCATCTCATTTTTCCTGTTTCCAGAATATTTTCTGGATTTCTTTCAGTGTTCGAGTTATTCCAAAACTCTTCGGATTTCTCCCTATATAAGGAGAGGTTCGTGCACACTTTCAAGGCACGCGAGTGTTCCGCTCCTTCTTTCTTTCTCTTTGCATTCTAGACCTTGCTCTAAGAGTTTTGACAACTACGTGCTTGATCAATCGACCACGTAAGCTCAGATCCTTCCGGGTACCTGTCACGTTATTGCATTGACCTACCAATTTGACCAACTCAACAATAATCAATCTTAATTAATCGATCATTCCTCTTGCGAGGGCACTTTCTTTACATTCGAGTCAAGCTGTCGCTAAATTGATAACTTTAATTCATATCTCGTTTTGTCAACATGTAAGTCTGAGGGTGTTTAATCCCATCTTTTGTACTTTATTTTAACTAATGTAAGATTTATGTCGGATTTATGTCAAAATCAATTTTAAAACCTTTTCTTTCATTATTTCTTTTAGTTTTCTTATTACATGTTATTTAGTTTGTTTGACTTAAATCCCTAATAATACATATTAGTGGGTTTTTGTCATCTATCAATATTTCTTTTATAGTTCTATTTAATCATTGTATGATTTAATTAATTGTGTTCTCACATGCAATCAATACTAAATCCCACTTCGTCCTAATTAATTGCTAAACAACATGTTCAACTGACATAGTCTAAGCTCACATGGTAGGATTACAACGTGGATATTGCATAGCATGCATATAACCGACAACACATCGATAACAGAAGAGTTTCCCTAATCATTAGTAGAGGCCGCTATCGAGGCGGGCGGGATTAGGTGTTCGATCAAAAGAACTTCCTAATTCGTACCCTCACCTCTTACTCCAGATCTCTGTGAACATCCGTGTTTGTTGGCATCCACGAGAGTCTTTCTAGACATAGAATGATAAGGGTAACGAGTTCTTAGTGTTCATGTCATTCCTTTGTGTCTTGACATGGCATAAAGTATTCGAACGGTTCCAACTTCCCACACAAGTTGGTGGCGACTCCACAAATGCGTGTTTTCACGCTTTTCCCTCGTTTCTCCATCCTTGGTATCATGTGCACCACAGTTTGGAAAGGATCGCGAAACCCGTGTATCACACTTTGTCAAAAATCTGGAGCATATACTTGTCGTGCTTGGTAGAAAACATCAGTGTATAAATTTGGTGGCCGAAATGAAACTGTTGAGCAAGCTGGGACGTTGGTAGGTTGCACATTAGCAATGGTGCCAAGATTCTCCAGAGTTCTCTCAACAATGCGTGGGGTAATGAACTTGACAGTAGCCTGCATATCTATCGAACTCTGGCTAACACTCACAAATGAGCTTCCAGTCTTGCTTTCTTGTAAAGATGTTTTTCTGGATTTGTCTATGGAAATGATTTGATTAAGCATTGTCATCTAAGTGAAGCGAAGAGATACCAGATAACTAAACTACTTGTCATCTAAGTCTCCATTATCGAACAAGATGTCGACTTTGACTTTATGTGGTATGAAGCCAAGTGACTTGGCTTGTTTCCCATCACGGATTAGCTTTTGCGCATCATCATTTTTGATAGCAAGTGCACTCACGGCTCATAAGTATTTCACCATAGAGGGACTATGAGGCGGTCGTTTTACATAGTGGTGAGTATTAAAGTAATTAGCAAGCCATCCATAGAGATAATGGGCATGGAAGAAAGACTTGGAGTATCCAGGATTCGGGGACATGGCTAGATCTTTTATCTCCCGGAATATACTAGCCAACACCAGAGCAACCAGACAGAAACGTCGACCTTCGGCCATCAAACAAGCAATTTCAAAAGTGCCGACTCTTATCTCTTTGACTTCATTCTCAAGTAGAACGAACGTGCACAACCAACCAAATATATACGCAGCTAGGTAAAGCTTCACTTTATGATCATTGTTGGTAAGACTAAGTTTTTCAAATATGTCTTGCTCCTCTTTGCACCACTCTTTGGAAGGGTGTAGTTCAAACTCGCCACTCAGATTCTGTGTAGACTTTGGACGAATTTTAGTTCTTTGCTTCTTCACAAGAGTTTGATAAGTAGCCTCGTTTGAACCAGAATTCGATCCATTACTTGGCAGTTACTATACCGGGTGTGGTTGATCTCCGTACAAGGCAATGATATGCAGCTGATGATCATTATTTATACACATATTTTATGTTTCCCTTAGTTACATATAACTTGATTTACCGTCTTTCCTTGCTTGTTTCTATGCTATTTTACCTAGAATATAGATTATGCCGCTTCTATTATGTTTTAATGCAGATTGGATGCATTTGGAGCTTTTTGAGTATATATGAAGCATGACGGAGTCAGATCGTATAAGGTTAGGCACGGAAATCGAAAACGAAAGAGAAGAAATGAAGAAAAGTCAAGAAACGAGCCAAAAGAAAGTCTGCTCGATCGAGCAGACTGCACTTGCTCGATCGAGTCGTGGTAATGGCTGCTCGATCGAGCAGAAAGTCCTTGCTCGATAGGGCAACCTAATGTTTTGACGGCTTTTCTATTTTCCTAAACTAGTTTAACCTAATTAATTAGTTTTGTATTATGAAAGGAAAGCTCGTCTTTCATAATTAGACATACTTTAATATTAGAAACCTAGTTTTCTTTGCTTTGCCTCTGGATTTTATCAAGACGATTGTCTTTTGTTCAAGCTTGTAATCGGTATTCTTAAATCTTTCTTTGTTATTCGATTAATTACCTTCTAGTTCTTTAATTATTCTTTGTTACTCCTTTCATAATTGTTAATCATGTTTGCTTTGTCTATTATCGTTGTTATTAATATCGTTATGAGTAGCTAAATTCCTATCTGGGGTTGAAAGGGGATCTAGGATTGTTGGAAGGGTAGACTAATTAATTGAATTGCAATTGCATGGTTATCGTTTGATTATCGTTTTAATTCTAGTTGTTTGATTACTGGTCAGGATTAATTAACTAATCTCGCAAAGTAGGATTATCACCGACCGAGATAAGACTAAAATAGGCTACGATAATTGAATAAGACTTGTTTAATGATAGCGACCGCATGTTAAATTGTAGATCTAAAGGGCATAATTGTATCGACCGATCTTGTGACCTTAGATAACTTTATTGCATGATCATTGATTACCCCCTTATCCCTGAACAATAATTCTAGTGAACCTGACCCTAGACTTTTAATCTTATTGTTTTCAATCGTTTATTGTTATCGTTTTCTTTTATTGTTATTGTTATTGTTTGTTATTAGTTGTTATTAGTTTAGAAAACCAATCTTAAAACCCCGAAATTGTTACTTTAGAGACAAACCTAGTTTAACAGATTAGAATACTACCGCCTCCCTGTGGATTCGATACCTTGCTTACCGCTCACTATTAGTTAGTAGTGATTTTGGGTTATTTTGATTAAGGAGACGCGACTTTAACCTTATCAAATTTTGCGCCGTTGCCGGGGAGGCAACAGTTTTCTGTTTGTTTCTACTTAGTTTGTCTTTTTCGTCTCAGGGAACCTAAGTTCCTTAAGACAGTTCTCATCCTTTTCTTTAGTTTTTGTTTATGCCCAGGTGTTCTATGTCCGATCTCGTACCATACGATTCCGAACCAGAATGGACTCTCCGAGTTAGACGAAACTTTTGGAAGGAAATTCAAGAAGCGGAAGACTTGAGTACGCTTGACACAGTTTACGCCGAATTTGTCGTAGAAAAACCATACTTAGAAGAGGATACACATATTTCTGTACCTACTACAACCATGCCTACCTTAGCCAGTCATTCAGAGCCTACCGTTGCATCTATTCCCAAGGGATTACAACTCCCTACTACGGGTAATAGCACTTTTGAGATTCGTCCTTCTTATATCTCTTTGGTGGAGCGAAACATGTTTGGAGGAAGCCCCAGTGAGGATCCTGCTAAACATATGGAGAAATTCAGCAATTGTTTTGCTCTATTCCTTTAACGGGTGGGGTAACGCAAGATCAGATTAAGTTGGTGTTATTTCCCTTTTCACTACGAGACGGCGCAGAAGATTGGTTGGGTGATTTATATATGGTTGCACTTGGCATCACCGATTGGAATTCTTTGGCTCTTGCATTTTATAAAAGATACTTTCCGCCACAGAAAACCAATGCCATTCGAAGTCAAATCACAAGTTTCAAACAAAATCCCACCGAGAACTTTAATGAGGCATGGGTTCGCTTCAAGAAGCTTGTCAAGTCTGTTCCACATCATGGTTTTGATACTTGGTTCCTATGCAACCATTTTTACAATGGGTTATATGATGATCAGAGAACATTGCTAGATTCTGCTGCCAATGGGAGATTCCAAAATAACACTACTGATGCTAATGCTTGGAAGTTGATTGATGAGATGGCTACTCACACTGCTGAGTATGGTAATCCCAGGGGTAATGCGAGGAGAGGAGGTTCGGACAATGCCATTGCTTCTCAGTTGGAGGCATTAACTGCCAAAATTGCCGAGTTACAAACTTCAAAATCCTTGGCAAATAAGCAAACGGTTCATGCCATGGTTCAACAAGATCCAACCTGTGAAAGATGTGGTACTATAGAGCATAATGCAGTTGAGTGTATGAGTACGGTTGAGCAAGTACTTACCTTCCAATCCTTTAAGCAAGGTACACCGTACTCTAACTTTTACAATGAAAGGACGAGAGAGCATCCAAATTTCTCTTACCAAAGTCAGAATGTTCTTAATCCTACCCCACCGCCACCTCAGCAACAAGGTTCCTCTTATGTGATTCCTCATAGTCGCGGTTCTCAAGGTAATTACAACCATTCAAATCAAGGAGGCCAAAACTTTCAACAAGCTCCACCTCCACCACCTCCAAGTAATGATATGGCGGAATTGAAAGCCATGTTGCAGCAAAGTCTCATAATACAACAAAAGCAAGATGCTCAGATCTCACAATTGATAGCTCATAACAAGATGGTTGATACTCAAATTGCCCAATTGGCAATTCAAAATCCACACAAACAACCGGGTAATCTTCCTCCTCAAGGACATCTTCCACATAAACAAGCCAATGCTATCACTTTGAGGAGTGGGACCCATTACAAAGGCCCGGAAATGATAAGGGATGAAACCGATGAAAGTATGGAAGTTGCTGGTCAAAGTTCGAAAAACAGCGAAAAGGGGCTGAAAATAAGGTTGCTCGATCGAGCAGCAACCACTTGCTCGATCGAGCAACCCAGAAAATTTCCGAAAATTCTGCTCGAGAAGTTTTTGAAAGTTATTGTTCTGAAAACTCGATCGAGCAGCCCCTTGCTCGATCGAGCAACCCCTGATCAGGATGGTAAGTCCTCTAATTCATCTTCAAAGGCCAAATAAGCCGAGCCAATTGCCATTGCACTTCCTTTTCCGCACCACCAACATAAATCTAAGCTCGATAAACAGTTTGGGAGGTTTATGGAAGTGGTCAAGAATTTGCAAGTGAGTGTGCCTTTTACCGAGTTGATCACTCAAGTGCCGGCTTATGCAAAGTTTATGAAGGATATATTGACAAGGAAGCGGTCCTTTAATGAAGTGGAGACGGTTGCATTTACTGAGGAATGCAGTGCTGTGTTGTAATCCAGATCACCACCTAAGCTAAAGGATCCAGGGAGTTTTTCTATTCCTTGTAATATAGGTTGCTTAGCCATTGATAAAGTCCTTTGTGATTTAGGGGCTAGTGTTAGTGTGATGCCATTTTCTATATGCAAAAAGCTTAATATGGGTCAACTTACTGTTACAACCATGACCTTACAAATGGCCGACCGTTCTATTAAACACCCTTTGGGGATTTTAGAAGACGTACCGGTTAGAGTAGAGAAGTTTTTCATACCAGTTGACTTTGTTGTCTTAGATATGGCTGAGGACACCCAAATTCCTATCATCTTGGGACGACCATTCCTCCATACTGCGGGGGCGGTTATAGATGTTAAGAATAGGAGACTTACACTAACAGTGGGGGATGACACAATCACTTTCAATTTAGACAATGCAATGAAACACCCCATGCTAGAAGAGACATGTCATAGAGTCGATATTGTGGATTTAACTATTGATGACTGTCTTTCTTTGTGTTTGAATAGGGATCCTCTGAAGATCGCCTTAATTTCCAGCACTGCTGAAGCTGGAAGCTCACGGAGTAAAGAGGTAGTTGAGATGGAAAAACTGCTGACAGGAGAGGACTGCAAGTTACAGAAGGTGTATAGCTTAGGTAACCCCCCTAAGGTTACCGAGGTAAAGAAACCTGAACTTAAACCCCTCCCCTCTCATCTTAAATATGTTTTTCTTGATTTCCATGAGATAAATCCTGTAATTGTCAGTGCTAACCTATCTGATAGCCAACTTACTGATTTGTTGGTAGTTTTAAAAAGACACAAAAAGGCTATAGGTTATAACATTGACGATTTACAAGGTATTAGTCCTGACTTTTGTATGCACCGTATCCACTTAGAAGAAGACCATAAACCTTGTAGGCAGGGTCAGCGTCGTTTGAACCCCATTATGCAAGAGGTAGTTAGAAAAGAGGTGCATAAATTGTTAGATGCAGGGATCATTTATGCTATTTCTGACTCAAAGTGAGTCGGTCCTTTTCAGGTAGTCCCTAAAAAGGGAGGGACTACGGGCGTCACTAATGAGAAAAACAAGCTTATATCTACTAGACTAGTGATAAAGTGAAGGATGTGTATTGATTATAGGAGGCTGAATGTAGCTACTAGGAAAGACCACTTCCCTCTTCCCTATATTGACCAAATGTTAGAGCGTCTAGCGTGTCATAAATATTTTTGTTATCTAGACGGCTACTCGGGATTCTTTCAGATTGCCATTCATCCTGACGATCAAGAAAAGACTACCTTCACATGCCCTTATGGTGTCTTTGCTTACCGAAGAATGCCTTTTGGGCTATGTAATGCCCCTACCATCTTTCAACGTTGTATGATGGCTATTTTTTCTGATTATATCGAGTCTATTATGAAGGTCTTTATGGATGAGTTCAGTGTTTATGGGACCGATTTTGATAGTTGTTTAGCTAATCTGACTAAAGTCTTACAACGTTATGAGAAAAGCAATCTTGTGTTAAACTGGGAAAAGAGCCACTTCATGGTAACTGAAGGGGTGGTACTTGGTCATTTGGTGTCTGGATGATGCATCCAAGTGGATAAGGCTAAAGTGGAAGTGGTTGAGCAATTACCGTACCCGGTGAATGTTAAAAGTGTTAGAAGTTTCCTTGGTCATGCAGGGTTCTATCGCCGTTTTATTAAGGATTTTTCAAAAATTGCTCAACCATTGACTAAGCTTCTCCATAAGGATGCCCCGTTTGTGTTTACTGATGAGTGTGTGAAGTCTTTTGACAGGATTAAACAAGCTCTAATCTCAGCTCCTATTATCCAGTCTCCTGATTGGACATTGCCGTTTGAGATAATGTGTGATGCCAATGACTATGCAGTTGGGGCTGTTTTGGGGCAAAGGAAGGATAAGGTGCTATATGCAATTTACTATGCTAGTAAGACTTTGGATGATGCGCAAGTTAACTATGCTACCACTGAAAAAGAGTTACTTGCGGTTGTCTTTGCTTTAGATAAGTTTAGAGCCTATCTTGTGGGTTCTAAGGTGATAGTCTACACTGACCATGCAGCACTGAAGTACTTGTTGGCTAAGAAAGAAGCCAAACCTCGGCTTATTCGTTGGATCTTGTTGTTACAAGAATTTGATTTGGAGATCCGGGATAAGTCAGGTGCAGAGAATGTGGTTGCTGACCATTTGTCTTGTCTAAGGTTTGAAGAGGGAGATTCCATCCCTATTGATGATTCGTTTGCTGATGATCATCTCCTTGCCATTACCATGGAGACTCCGTGGTTTGCCGGTTATGCCAACTTTTTGGTTGGGGGAATTATGCCTCTGGGTCAATCTTATCAGCAAAAGAAGAGGTTTCAACAAGATGTCAAGAGGTATTTTTGGGATGATCCTTATCTATTCTGGGAATGTGCCGATGGCATTTATCGACGATGTATTCCAGAGGGTGAGGTACATGCTATCCTTTCTCATTGTCACTCTTCTTCATATGGCGGTCATCATGGTCTCTCAAGGACATTTGCTAAGGTTATGCAGTCGGGTTTTTATTGGCCGACTATTCTCAAGGATGCTACTACATTTGTCCGTTCTTGTGACCATGTCAAAGGACAGGTAATATTTCACATAGGCATGAGATGCCTCAAACGGGTATTTTGGAAGTTGAGATATTCGATGTTTGGGGTATTGACTACCAAGGGCCATTCCCATCTTCCCATGGTAACCAATATATTCTAGTAGCAGTAGACTATGTCTCCAAATGGGTGGAAGCCATTGCCACTCCCACTTGCGATGCCAAAGCAGTTGTTAAACTGTTTCAGAAGATCATTTTCCCACGATTTGGGGTTCCTCGTGCTCTCATTAGCGACGGAGGAAAGCATTTCAATGAACGTCATCTTAACACTTTATTGAAGAAATATTGCGTTACACATCGTCGGGGGTTAAGTTATCATCCGCAGACAAGTGGCCAGGTAGAGGTTTCTAATAGGGAGATTAAGTCTATCCTTGAGAAAGTTGTGAGTAAATCCCGGAAGGATTGGAGTCGTAAGCTCGATGACACTTTATGGGCTTACAAAACTGCTTTTAAGACTCCAATCAGTGCTTCTCCATACCGGTTAGTCTATGGCAAGGCATGCCATCTACCGGTTGAACTTGAGTATAAGGCTATGTGGGCCATTAAAGAGCTTAATATTGATCCCTCACTAGCGGGTGAGAAACGACTTATGCAATTGAACGAGCTCAATGAGTTTCGATTTCATGCCTATGATAGTGCTCGAGTTTACATGGAGAAGACAAAGAAGTGGCACGACAATCATATCATGCAGCGGGAATTTAAAATTGGTGATAAAGTATAATTATTTAACTCTCGTTTGCGTTTGTTTCCAGGTAAACTCAAGTCCAGATGGTCGGAACCGTTCACAGTTACCGAGGTGAACAAGTTTGGGTCGGTTACGCTACAAACCGACAAGGGTGAAATTTTCAAAGTCAACGGTCAACATTTGATGATCTATTATGATGGAGCATTTATAGGAGTGATAGAGGTTGTCGACCTTTTCACTCTTGATAAATCACCATGACTTTGAGGTAACACGGTCGTGCGGGACCGATATAAACCAGCGCTACCTGGGAGGCAACCCGATGTTTACTTGTACTTCATTTGTAAATTTTATTTCAATTAGCTTAGGGTGTGTTTGGTTAGAGGTTTTGGAATGGATTGGAATGGATTCAATCCATTCTAGTGTTTGGTTGGAGGATTTTGGAATGGAGTTAGATACCTAATGGATTCTAACTCCATTCCAACCCTTTGAATCTCATACCCATATATACACTCAAGATTCTAACTCCATTCCAACTTATTACTATATTATATCCATTCCATGACTCAACCAAACACTTATGAAGAAGTATGGGGTTCTAACTCCATACCTCTATGATATTAGAATCCATTCCAATCCACTCCAATACGTTGAACCAAACGCCCCTTAGTTATTAATGTTATAGTTTAATTAGATTTAGTCTGGATAGTTAATATAATTATGCTTTATTGAGTGCGGTGAGGGAGCGATCTAACAATTTTGTTGAGTGCTTGCAGGTAATAAAATTGGAAGTCGCCTTAAGAAGGAAACTAAGGAAAGAACAAAAAAGAGAAAACGAGAAAAACTTGGAATTTTGAGGGTTGCTCCATCGAGCAGCGCTTCTTGCTCGATCGAGTTATACATGCACACGATTTATCCGAGAATCGAACAGAGTCAAAAATCCAGAAATTCTAAGTTGCTCGATCGAGCAGACTACCCTTGCTCGATCAAGTCGGCCGGTCCAGACCGGTCCCGCTGCCTTAAAGTCAGTTTTTTCCCCAATTTCTTTCTTCCTCTTCCTTATTTCGTCATTTATGCTTTTTCTCTCACACATATTCCCTCACTAAACTCATTCAAACAACTTCAAATCATCAATTCATTATCAAGCTAGCATCAACAATCATTCTTTTACCTACTTTAAGTGCAATTTGTGAAGAAATTGGTGTTCTTGCTCCCTTATTTTTCCCAAAACGTGAATCTAGGGTTTTCTTCTTATTTCTTCAATTTTGTGCTTCTAATTCATTGTTTGTTGCTTCCTTGCTTTGTTCTTTAGTAATTAATCACTCTTGCATTACTAATTGCTCCGCCTTTCTTGCGTTTTAGACTCAAAATTTGATTTTTTTTTCGAATTAGGGTTTGATAATCCGTCTTTTTGAGCATATTGTGGTGTTTGTGTGGTTTATTTACTTCAATTCATAATGTCTAGACAAGTAGGAAATAGCAAGCGACGTAGAGAACCCCGTTTAATCCGACAACCTCAAATAGAAGCGATTCCTAGTAATCCCACTTACCCTTGGATCGTTTTCAGCACACAAGAGCAACATGATCGCTTTGCTATGCTTATGGGTCGTCCTATGGACCCTACTCGTTGTGTGTGCGTCACCGTTCTCGGTTCACTCGGTTTTGGTAATGCTATTTTTGATATGTTTGACCGAATCGGGTTTGGTGGGTTATATTCCCTCAATGAACTTTTCTATCGACCACTAACACTTAAATTCTTAAGTTCCTATGATTGGGATGAGGCAAAAAAACGTGCGTTCTTTCGATTGCTCAATAGGGATTTTGTGTTGTCGTATGCTGAATTGGCTAATCATTTGGGTCTTTCTCTTGGTAATGATGATGCTTTTATTGGGATCCCTTCCGGCTTTCAAGCCGTTGATTATTTTGCTCTCTTTACTGGCGTTCCTGATGCGCGTGTTAATGCTATGGCGGTCAATGATGTGGAACATCCTTGTCTAAGAATGTTTTTGCGTTTCTTTAGCCCTCCTTTTGTTTGCTAGGAAGGACCTCAGTAAGTTAAATTCTCATGAGGTTTTATTGCTTGCATCTTCCCTCAACCCTCAACATGAGAATGCTTTTTATTTCCACCCGGCCAGTTTGGTGTGTTATGCTTTATGGAGAGTCAATTCCCCCACCCAACATTCTTTAGATTGTGGTGCTTTAGTCACTAGGTTGGGTAGGCGACTTGCTGGGTTTGGGGAAGACCGTCGGTACACACCAATGACCGAGATTCACGCCCCTAGGGTCGACGAGGAGTACTTGCGCCACACACTTTGCTGGATTAATGCGTTAGGTAACGCTCGATTTCAGTGGCGAGTACGGGGGTCCCAGTGGATAGCTCTTCCCGACAGGGATAACCATCTACCTTCTACGGAGCGGTTGCCTACCCATGATTCTGAGACTGGACCTACCCCTCCCCCTCGTTCTTATGTGGTTCCACCTGAGCTTATATTTACTTTGGTCGAGAACCGTCGACCTCGTCGACGGATCACTCCCTCCTCCTCTGCTCAGGCCACCACCACCCCGACTCCACAGTTTACACCCACACCGACTCCGTACCCTTACCCTCCACCTGCTTATACCTATGATCCGACTTTGGAGAGGGAGATTAGGATTCACCAAGGCATTAATAATGACTTGGTAATGAGGGGGCTTTGGGAGAACCTTATGCGGACGGATCTTAATGCCACTGATGGTTGGACTCCGCCGAGCTACTACCGAGGTCCGGGTGACGAGAGTGGTGTGTTCGACAATTATGGGGTGACTCCTCTGCAGTTTTCCCAGGAGTTTAGTCACGATTTTGGTTGCCTGGGTCGTCAGTGGTATACTCCTATCCGACCGGATGCTCCGGTTGGTGGTTTTGGTGAGCCATTTCGGGCCTCTTCTTCTAGTGCTGCTCAGAGGGATGATGATGCTGATGATGATGATGGTGATGATGAGCAGTAGTGACAGCTGGTCACTACGACCCCATTTTTGCAGTTGGTTTGGGGGAAGCTATGTCTATATAAGCTGGTATTATCTATCCTTGTACTTTCTTTTATTATATTTTCTTTTAGTTATTTCCCCTTTTCCTTTGTTAGTTGTGTCCTTTAGGCTGCTGTTGTTGGTTGTTGTGTGATTGTTGTGCTGTTAGCGTCATACTGAGGACACTGTGACATTTAGGTTTGGGGGGAGAGTCTTTATTTATGTTGTGTGCTTATTTCCGTTGTGTGAAAGAAAAAAAAACCAAAAAAATTGAAAAAAATTACAAAATCCAAAAACATGTTTTTATTTTATTAGGTCGTGTCTTGGTGAAGTTGAATAACAATGATGATAATTTGCATTGTTTCTGCATTTGAATCCCAAATAAGTTGTCCAAGTACGTTGCTTTGACTTACTACTTTTGAAAACAAAGCTCATAGGACAAGTCTTGACCGTTTTTGACATACCTTATGCTAATTAGATTTGGCTAATTTTAGTTGGTAAACCACTTAAAATTCTGAGGTCTTTAGAGCTTCCTAGGCCAGGAACATCAATAAACTGGTCTCATTGTTTTTAGGCTTGAGTGTGGTACTCCTTGTGGAATATGTAACATCAAATTGCATAAGTGTGACATTAGTTTCTTGATACTATACGCGTTCGTTTGATAAGTATACGCGTTCGTTTGATAAGCACATGAGGAAAGACGGTTCTTTTTGTTCAAATAAGCCTCACATAGCCAAAAAGACTTGATTTTATACCCTTATTATTGAGTTCTTTATGTTTAGAGCTTTTATAACATGTTTTATAACCTATCTAATAGCTACATTCCTAGAATTTGCCTACCTTATCGGGACAGTCGCAGTTGCATGTTTTTTCTTGTCTACTTGTCTACTATGGTTGGGTCGAGAAGTTCTGAAAAAGAATATCAAATGGGTGTAGCAAGTATGTTGGCAATTGTGTCATTCATTCCCTTTGTTAAGAAATGTTGTGAAGCAAAAGATATGATGAAAAAGGAAAAAAAAAAAAGAAAAAAAAAAGTTGAAAAAAAGAAAAGAAAAGAAAAAAAAGTGGAAAAAAGAAAAAATATGTTGCTTCATTGAATTATTCAAGGGATAATGAAAGGGATTATACTAGAGTCTAATGTATATTTAGAGAGCAATTTCGATATCTCTCTTGTGTTGTCAAAGTTTAAGATGATTTCTCTAGTCGGGTGTTGGTTTGTGCTAGTCTTGTAGATTTGTTTTGGTAAGTGTCGCTGCGACTACTGGTCTTAGCCCCACATTCCCATACGTGCCTTGGCACAATCCACTTCTATACCTTCACCCATTAGCATCCCTTGTTGTCCTGATTCATGTACTTTTTAGCGAATGCGTATTAGCTGGGGAAATTACTATCACATTAGAATGCATGCATGTTTCATAAGTTGAGGGAGTGTTTCTATTTCTTTCTATCTTTAAAAAACTCACCCTTACATAAAATTATGAGTGCATTAGTGAATCCGCGAGAATCCGACAAATTGAGCCTTGCAAGATTGAAAGGTATTTGGTTTTTGTCTATACTACAGTATCATGTAAAATCTTGGAATATGAGCTGCGTTTTCTACTTTCCCGTGCCTTTGAATTTGTTTTATTGGTACAACTTGGTCATTACTTTGTTATAGATATGGATAGCTTGAGATTTGTATGTGCATTTACATAAGCTTTGAGTTTTTCATTCACCATTTGTATGTTTGTCCTTGTATAGTGTTGAGTGCTTTGCTTAGAGACAAGCAAAGGAATGGTTTGGGGGAGTTTGATGATTATTATTTATACACATATTATATGCTTCCCTTAGTTACATATAACTCGATTTACCGTCTTTCCTTGCTTATTTCTATGCTATTTTAGCTAGAATATAGATTATGCCGCTTCTATTATGTTTTAATGCAGATTGGATGCATTTGGAGCTTTTTGAGTAGATATGGAGCATGGCGGAGTCGGATCGTAGAAGGTTAGGCACGAAAATCGAGAACGAAAGAGAAGAAATGAAGAAAAGTCAAGAAACGAGCCAAAAGAAAGTCTGCTCGATCGAGCAGACTGCACTTGCTTGATTGAGTCGTGGTAATGGCTGCTCGATCGAGCAGAAGCTCCTTGCTCGATCGAGCAACCTAATGTTTTGACGGCTTTTCTATTTTCCTAAACTTGTTTAACCTAACTAATTAGCTTTTTATTATAAAAGGAAAGCTTGTCTTTCATAATTAGACATACTTTAATATTAGAAACCTAGTTTTCTTTGCTTTGCCTCTGGATTTTATCAAGACGATTGTCTTTAGTTCAAGCTTTTAATCGGTATTCTTAAATCTTTCTTTGTTATTCGATTAATTACCTTCTAGTTCTTTAATTATTCTTTGTTACTCCTTTCATAATTGTTAATCATGTTTGCTTTGTCTATTATCGTTGTTATTAATATCGTTATGAGTAGCTAAAATCCTATCTGGGGTTGAAAGGGGATCTAGGATTGTTAGAAGGGTAGACTAATTAATTGAATTGCAATTGCATGATTATCGTTTGATTATCCTTTTAATTCTAGATGTTTGATTACTGGCCATGATTAATTAACTAGTCTCGCAAATTAGGATTATCACCGACCGAGATAAAACTAAAATAGGCTACGATAATTGAATAGGACTCGTTTAATGATAGCGACCGCATGTTAAATTGTAGATCTCAAGGGCATAATTGAATCGACCGATCTTGTGACCTTAGATAACTTTATTGCATGATCATTGATTACCCCCTTATCCCTGAACAATAATTCTAGTGAACCTGACTCTAGACTTATAATCTTATTGTTTTCAATCGTTTATTGTTATCGTTTTCTTTTATTGTTATTGTTATTGTTTGTTATTAGTTATTATTAGTTGTTATTAGTTTAGAAAACCAATCTTAAAATCCCGAAATTGTTACTTTAGAGACAAACCTAGTTTAACAGATTAGAATACTACCGCCTTCCTGTGGATTCGATACCTTGCTTATCGCTGACTATTAGTTAGTAGTGATTTAGGTTTACGTTGATTAAGGAGACGCGACTTTAACCTTATAAGCAGCGAACAAGTATTTGCACATCGGAGGAACATTAATGTCATCCCAAAAATTTCGCTCCTTAAGCATGCTAGGATGTGGAACGGTCTCGTCATAAATCTCGCTAACAATGGGTAGGCCCCCAAGCATCTTCAAGTGCCACAAAGATATGGACAATTCTCCTTCTCTAGTATGGAGGGTGTTAGTAGTAGAGCACCAACCTTCTAAAGAAGCATGCATGATGTGAACATTCTTGTCATATGAGTACAACGATGCATTAACCGCCGAACTTATAGAGGAAGCTTCAAGGGCATCATCAAAACGAGCGAGCACAACTTTGGTCCACTCCCAATATCCAGGAATGTGCTTTGATTCAACATAAATCTTTAAGTTATTGGAGCCCCACTTCACCGATCCGGAAATGATTCTCCGTCCGAGCAAGGGAAATGAAGGATGTTAATCGACCTTTGTCTTAAAATTTCTCTTTAAGAGATAACGAGCTGACAAATTTAGCTTTACAAGATCAAACTTCAGCGACATTTCAACATGGAAATAACTTTTGTCTACAACACTTGCTCCACCTTGGGAAGAGCGTAAGTATTGGCGAGTAACCAAACAGGTTCCTGAATTCCCATCGTCAGTTTCACGGTCGACTATGGCAAGATAAGTAAGATCTTTGTTGCGTAGCTCCTTAAAGTATACCATAATGACCTTGCAAAGGGAAAAAAAAAGAGACCACTTAAAAATAGAAGGGAGGGAAATATCCATGTATAGTATATACTGACTTTCACACTCCGTGGTAAATAAGAGTTGTTGACTTGAAAGATAATAAATAATGGAAGAAAAACAACAACAACCAAAAAAAGACGAACGTATAAGAATTGGCTGGCATAGTGTCATGTTATGAACATTTACATCTTTAGCTAAGAAAATAATCCCACGTGTCCAAAGTAGTGTTACATCTACTTCTTTTGGCCTACTGATGTTCTTATCTTTTGGTATAAAAGTGTCAAAACTGCATAATTAGCCTGACACACTCAAAAAAAAAAAGGGATTTTCTATCGTGTACCCCTGTGTTTTCTCGGATTCTAACATATACCCTCGATTTTTAAAAAACATCTAATATACCCCTAAACTCCTATATTAGTGTCTAAGATACCCCAAGTATCCAAATTTGAGTTTTTTAATGGTTACCTATTGTCACAAAAAATTGTATATTGATGAGTAAATAAAGATTTTGTTGATGGTTACATGTATTTTTAATGAATAATAAACTAAAATCACCAAAATATAATAGTTAGAATTGTAAAATTTTAGCATTTAGGGTATTTGTAGAGCAATTTATTAAGTTTAGGGGCATCTTGTGTGATTTTTAAAAACCGAGGGTATATCGTAGAATCTGGAAAAACATAGGGGTACATCATAGAAAAACCCAAAAAAAAAAAAGTAAAGAAAGGGGGTTCAGTTTATTCAACAACTCTATGATTCAAACATTAATTTCCCTTTTAAGTTATAAGCGAATCAGGCATAAGCACTCATATTTGTTACTTCGTCAACTATCTATGGTCAGCGCCATGTTAAAAAAAAAATTAATGCTTTTCGGGTAAAAAAAGGCAGTTGGGAGCGAGGCAAATTCACAAGACCTTGCTTAGTGTTTAGAGGCAGATGCGGGTTTACGTAGGGGTGTGATTCCTGTCAAGTGTTCCGGGTAAAATTTGGTTAAATTAGGGCAGACTCGAGGTAAATCAAGTAAGTTCGTATGGCAATTTCTCGACAAAGTGAAAGTTTGTTTCATTACTATTAATTAACGTAATTGCTCTTTCATGGACGCTTTTTACTCTTTCATGGACTTTTTTCCACAATTTTTCCACTATATGTCCTTTTCCTAAAAAAACAAGAAAATAATTTCTCTCTTCAACTCTTTTTCCTCTTCTGTGAAAATTAATCCTAATCTTACAAACTAATCAATTATGTACTTTTATTCATACATTAAATAAGTTGTTTTTCTAAATTAAGCAACAATACATCTTTTTATATCAAATTAACTACATACAAATTCAATTAGGCAAAAATTAGCAATAAGGGTTCATAGAAGTGGTGGTCGGGTTGGCTGGGGAAGTGGTGGTCGGGTTGGCAGGGGACTGGGGTGGCCCGGAGGTATCTGGTCGCCGGAAGGGCAAAGGGCATGGCGGAGGTCGTCGGGGTTCGTCGATGTAGAGGTCGTCGGGCAGAGGGATCTGGGTGGTTGGTTGGTGATGATAGGTGCGCGATGTACGACAGCAAGGGTACGGTGGGCAACGATGGTGGTAAGGGCGGAGGTATTTGGGTGGTCCGATGGTGGCGCGTCTGAGGCGGGAGAGAGGGGGATGGTCCGATGGTGGCAGACTGGCGGGGGAAGGGTCACGATTTTTTTCCTCGGTTTTTTAAGGTGGGTAGGTTTAGAGGGCGGCTTGCCCGACAAGGGGTGGGTTTGGAGGGTGGCTCGACCAGCATAGGTGGGTGTTTCGGGTGTGGGTGGTGCCGCGGTGGGGCAGAGGTGATAGCAGTAAGACGGTGGTTCTTCTTGGGTGGTGATTGTAGTGGTGACCTGGTAGTTTGAGGAAGGAATTGAAAGAATTAATTAAATTGAGAACAAAGAAATGAGAGGGGTAAAATGGTCAAACATGTCCATGATTGAGTAAATCATGTCCATGAAAGAGCATAACCCTTAATTAACCATATTAAGAAAGACAGAAGAGGTCAATCAAAAATTCAATCTTACTGTGAGTTTGTCGAATATGGTGAGGTAAGTCAGGTAATTTGGTCTTTAGTTACTAGGTCAAATCCTACATGCCATTCAAAGATGAAAGGGAGTGGTTACAATCCAACATGGTAGAGGTCCATATTTTTCAAATTATCTTTCACATATTATGTGACAACCCTCGCGAATGCGGAAAGATAAAACATACAAGCATGTGAAATATATAGCGGAAATATGAAGTTTTAAAAAACTTTTATACACGCAAGGAAAGAATACGAGGAGTGTCATATATTACAAACTAAAGTACGAATTATACTACATCAAGAGACGAAGTCTCTCCAAAAGGTTAACAAGTAAAAGTGATCTTACAATGTAGATGGGGTATTTTCGAAATAGATGGGGTATTTTTCTAATCGATTTAGCAACTAGCTAAACAACGTCTAGAGGTGTTTCATCCAGGGACAACGCCCGCTAGCTCACACCCGAACCCCAAAATAGCATAAGCCAAAAGCCATCCATGCAAGCAACCTGTTCATTCATGAAAAACATGAACGCCACAATCAGTGGGGAGTAACTCCGGGTTCTCCCAGCCATATCACATCAAACGTACATATAAGGTAATACGAAAGTAAAGCATGCATACATATATATATACATGTGAGTTGCGATAAGATTAGATAGGCAATTCTATAGAAAATGATAAGATCATGTGGAAATCCAATTCGTAACCATCATGTTATTCAAATACTCGGGAAAGACACTCTTAGGCAATCGAATACGCTCACTAGGGCTTACATCTCACCGTTAGCGGTATAAGATTGATAAGATTGAGACTCGACAGACAAACCAGTCAAGTCATGCGATGATCCCGATAAATACAACATATTATCATCCAGTCA
>JAIUZE010017984.1:0-15395 GCA_022085475.1 Heliosperma pusillum | reverse complement strand
TACTCATTTAGAATTAGAATGGTCAAGACGCCATACACTCATAATTCTCTATGGGTACTTAGTCAACACAACATATATCATACAATCAAACAGTCACGGGAAAACTTCCTATCATGTGACTAATTGCATATAAATCATAATCAAATATCATATCGCCTCATATTACTAAGGCTAATTCATTAATTAAATACAACCTTACTTGAAGACAAATCCCCGACCCGAGTCCCGCGACGGGTCATCAGTCAAAACGGGGCTGACTAGATCTTAGTTTGACCAAACCCGTTTGGTCAAACCGGCTAGAAACAGAGTCTTTACCAATTATACTTGAACATAAAATCATCATATTCATTAC
The DNA here is from genome assembly GCA_022085475.1 of Heliosperma pusillum. Lineage (NCBI taxonomy): Eukaryota > Viridiplantae > Streptophyta > Magnoliopsida > Caryophyllales > Caryophyllaceae > Heliosperma > Heliosperma pusillum. The sequence continues at coordinate 15,043 of JAIUZE010017984.1, read as the reverse complement.
ATGTTATTTTATTAAAACTTCTAACATGTGAATTATTAAAATCATACAAAAACCCGCTTGACTTAAAGGATATCAAATTAAACTACAATCTTGTATTATAATTTCTAACATGTGTGATGCGATGGAGGGATGAGAGAGAAATTAGAGAGAGAAAAGCTCTAATTTTCTAGGGTTCTTGGAGTTTGTGCAATGGCAAAAACCAATAATGTGACTCATTCCTTGTCTTCTTCCAGTAATAATAATAATAGATCATTAAGTAATAAAAATAGTAATAATAATTGTAATAAACTCAATCAAACTGTTTGTAGTAAAAATAAAAATGACAAAAGAAATGTTCATGTGGAGAGTATTGAGGAGGAGATTGCTAATGTTCATGAAGCAATTGATGATGCCTTAAGTGAACTGGATCATGGTGAGGCGATGGAACAGAATAATCAGAGTGAATGCTTGGTGGTTTCCAGTAGAGGTAAACGGGGGAAGGCGGTGGTGTCGTCTCCAGTTTTGGAAACAATTGATGAAATTGGCTCATTATCAAAGGAGGCAGTGCAATCGCGGATGAAATTATCAATGGAGGATGTTCAAGATGAAATTGAGTATTGGAAACTGGCGGTTTATGGTTATGTCATGGGGGCGAATCCGCCTCGAGCGGTCATTGAAGGTTTTTTGAGTAGGATCTGGGCGGCTTATGAGATCACCAAGGTATCTTTCCTTCCCAATGGCTTGTTTGTGGTTCGATTTGCCAATGCTGAGCATCATAAGCTGGTCTTAGAGAATGGGATGTTTTTGTTTGATGGTAAACCGATGGTTATTAAACCTTGGGATGCCTCCATTAAAATTTCTAAAGTGTCTGTTAAGAAAGTGCCTATCTGGATTAAGTTAGTTGGCTTAGACTTGAAGTTCTGGGGAAATAAGTGTTTGGAGAAATTGGCAGGTTTGGTAGGAAGGTTTATTCGCATTGATGATGCTACGCTTTCTAAAACTCTATTGGGTTATGCCAAGATTATGGTTGAGGTGGAGCTAGATCAGAAATTTCCTCAGTGTATAGAGTTTGATGATGAATTGGGTGCTGAGGTTAAGGTACCCATTGAGTATGATTGGCTTCCTATTACTTGTCAGCAATGTGGTGGTATTGGACATTCTGCTGAGATGTGTAGAAGGAAATTAGGGGTGAAGCCTGGGGTGAAAAAAGTACAACTTCCTAGGCAGGTTTGGCAGCCAAAGGTGGTTGGTAGTAGTGCTTTGGATCCTAAGGAGTTTCCTAGTCTTCCTGTCAGTAGGGTTGTGGGGAACTCTGGGTTGGTTACACCAGCTGTGTCTCCTAATGTTGGGCTAAATTCGGCTTTTACACCTGCAAGGGTGATATCCAAATTGATGAGACATGAGTCCAGATTAGTAGGAGGTCAGGATAAGGATTTTTCTGTAAATTTTAATGATGCTATGAATGTGGTTAGTGACAATGTTGAATTGGTTGATAAAGGAGGAGGTGGGAATCCCCCTTCTTCTAATGATTAAATTTGGAGCTTGGAATATTAGGGGTCTAAACAGTCCAACTAAACAGAAAGAAGTTCGTTGGTTTTTACATCAGCATGATGTAGATTTGTTTGGGCTCCTTGAGACTAAGGTTAAGCTTAGGTCTCTAAATGGAATAGTCAGCAATGTTTGTCAAAATTTTAGGTATGTTACTAATAATGTTGCTCATGATGGTGGTAGAATTTGGGTAATATGGAAGGAGGCTAGAATTGATCTTGAGGTTTTGGAAGTGGATGCTCAGTTTATTCATACTAAAATAAAAGATAGAGTTTATGATATGGTGTTTTATGCTACTTTTGTGTATGGGTTTAATAAGGTAGAGGAGAGGGTGCCATTGTGGAGTGCTTTGAAGAGATGTTATACTCTTGAGCCGTGGATTGTGTTGGGGGATTTTAATAATGTTATGTATGCTAATGAGAGATTGGGAAAGATGGTGAAGGATGAGGAAATGATGCCTTTTCAATCTGTGGTTCAATGTTGTGAATTATCTGATATCAAAGTTACAGGAGCCTTTTTTACTTGGAATAATAAACAACCAAGTGAAACTAGGATCTTTAGTAGGATTGATAGGGCTTTAGTTAATGGAGGTTGGTTGAATAGTTGGCCTGATTGGTTTGCACATTATCTTCCTGAAGGCTATTTTGATCATTGTCCTTGTATTGTCTCTTGTGGGATGAATGCTGGTAGTAGAAGTAAGTCTTTTAAATTTTTCAATATGTGGACCAAGGCTGATGGGTATCATTGTAACAACCCGAAAAATGCCGATTTTTCTAGTTAAAATATTTACTAACACTTTTCTGTAGAACTTAAGTTTTTAAAATAGGAATTTTTGTTCCGAGTCTTATTTTGAAATTCCGCGTTCGTATTTGGAATTTTTGAGGGATTCCATGAAAAGACCGTTTTTAGTCATCTTTGACTTTTCTTGACTTTTAAGTCGTCTTTGACTTTTCCTTGACTTTTTAAAGTCGTCATTGACTTTTTCTTGACTTTTAAGTCGTCCTAAACTTTTCTTGACTTTTAAGTCATATTCGACTTTTCTCGACTTTTCAGTCAACTTTGACTTCCGTTGACTTTTCCCGACTCGTCTCATAAGTATGAAAACCGAAATTTTATTTAAAAAAATAATATTTTTGATTTATTTTTATTTAGATTTATTAAGATTTATCATAATTTAATATAATTATTTTGAATTTATTCGGAATTTAAAGAATAACGTTACGGTTTTAACCGAACGTCATTTAACTATTCCCGACTCATCGTAAAGCGCGAAAACAAAATCGAAACTCGACTTTGGCATGAGTCACACGCGCGTGTCATCGCTTTCCACTCACCATAAGATATTTTAATTGTTTTGAATAAACTAATCAAAATATCTAGATATTTATTAACTTTATCGATCAGTTAACGAAAATTACGCAAATCGTTTACAACACTGACCCGACAGTCACCATATCACACGGTTTTTCCTCTCTCTTTGACCTTGATATTTTCTTTCTTTTCATTACAATAACATAATATCTTGATATTTAATTCAATTAACTTAATATCTATTTAATTACGGTAATATAATTATTATACCGGGTCAATTCCATAACAACAATTTCAAACCCAACTCACTATGTTGCTCTATAAACTCACGGCTCACACACTCCACTTTACTCACAAACAACTTTTCATTTTTCAACAAATCAAATTAAGATCAAAATATCACTTTCTTTAATCGTTCTTGAGCGTTCTTCGCGTTCTTCATCCGTTCTTCATCGTTCTTGAGCAAAACCTTCATAAAACCTTCATTTCTTAATTAAATCCGTCCTAACTGATATTTCTAGGATCTCCTCTTCGCTCCCCATCTTCAAGTACGTTTTATTTTAAATTCCGACAAAATCGTTTTCAACACTTTAATTATGGAAAATCAAGTTTTAAGTTCTAATAATGTTTTCTTGTCATTTCTTATAGGGGAAAATTTTGAAGACGAGTTTGGTGACTCGTATAATTTAGGAGAAGACTAGAAGACGGGTTTCTTATTTTCTTAGTTCTTATTATTTTGGTGCTACTTGATTTTAGCTAAGCTAAGGTAACGATTCCGAGTTACTCGACGATATAATGTCACATAGCCTTAGTTTCTTAGGTTTTAGTTCATATTATGGTTACTAATGATTTTTAGTTAGTAACATGTTAAGTAGTAGTTATTATGATGTTTTATGATTTTATAACATGTTGGTTGTTCTTGGTGAATTTGGATGATTCTTCATAATCATGATTTTTGTATGATTGATGGTTGTTTTGACGGGTTTTAATTATGTTAAAGCATGCGGGAAATAATTAGAAACGGTTTTTGGTAAAACCGTTAAAAAGGCCAAAACAGCCCATTTTGCCAAAACAGGCCGTGGGGCCCATCCAGGCCCATGTGGGGTCCGGCCCAACTCAGCCCGTGGGTCCACTTTGGGACTTGTGACTGTTTTTGAGTTATCGTCATTTTATCGTGTTTTGTAATATTTAACAAGTGGGAAATTTTTAATAAGTAAATTATTTAATTAAAAAGTATTTTTCATAAAATTATTATTTCTCACATGTTAGAAATTATAATACGAGATTAGTTTACGATGAAATCATTTAAGTCAAGCGGATTTTGGGTATAATAGGATAATTCACATGTTAGAAGTAGTAATAAAATAACATGTAATGAATATGTTGATTTTATGTCTATGTGATAAAGACTCTGCTTCTAGCCGGTTTGATCCAACGGGTTTGGTCAAACTAAGATCTAGTCAGCCCCGATTTGACTGATGACCCGTCGCGGGACTCGGGTCGGGGATTTGTCTTCAAGTTGAGGTTGTATTTAATTATGAATTAGCCTTAGTAGATATGAGGCGATATGATATTTGATTATTATTGATATGCAATTAGTCACATGATAGGATGTTTTTCCCGTGACTGTTTTATTATATGGTTTGGTTTTGTCGTGTTGACTAAGTACCAATAGAGAATTATGAGTATATGGCGTCTTGACCATTCTAATTCTAAATGAGTATCTTGGACCATGACATTGATAGGCCTTACTATCTTTAACGAGTATATGTTCACCACTGATAGCTTTTGTGTCACGGCCTGGGGGGCTTATCTCCAAGTCGGGGCATGGCATCCTAAGAGTTCCGCTTGGGGAAGGGAGCCAGCTTAAGTACTAGCCATCTCTGCTTAGGGGGTCGCCTAGTAGAGTTTCTCATAGACGGTTATGTCATGGGAAGGGGAATGGAATAGCTGTTGTCGCTAGGTCTGATCAGTCTAGGACTAGGATGTTTTCCTACCTTGTGGTATAGCCTCGAGTTACAGAAGTCGACTATTGACTGGGCTAAGAACTTATGCATGTTTGTAGAAGTATTTGTCTTTCATGTTTGTATGATTCTATGAGTTTTAGAAGGTGAGATGCAAGCGGGCTAAGATTGATAGAGTTTGGATTACCGATTGTTAACTGATTCACATGATTACGTGTTGATTAGGGTTTGAGTGTATCACGGCCATGTTTCTGAGAGGAACCTCTGAGCTAGCATACCAGCTTCCCTACCTCGAGTAATAGTTTATTATCGGTTTCACATGATAGCTTTCACATGCTAGGTTATTTGTTAGTTATCTGTTTCATAACATGAAAAGCATATAATATATGTTTAAGTTTTGTATTTTCCATATACATTGCTTTTATGTTATTCATGTTTCATTAAACTCGACATTTCGTGGCTGGGAGGACTCGGAGTTACTCCCCACTGACTGTGGCTTCAGTGTTTATATTTAATGCGGTCGAACAGGTGGTGAATGCATACATTGGGTACATTGACGAGCTAGCGAGCGAAGTATTACCTTGGACCTAGATTCGGTTCTTAGATTGTATATTATTATACACTCTTTCATTTCCGTATTTATACGGGAGATATGTCTCCCGTCTTGTATATTTCTTTTGTAGAATATTATTTCCGTTTTGTAATGACCATTTTATTTCAGACACCTTCATTATGTATTTAAATTAATTTTTTTTCTTTCCGCAAATTTGAGGGTGTCACAATCATGATATGATTAAACAGGTGTGGCATGAGAGAGTTGTGGGAACTGATATGTTTAAGGTTGTTACTAAACTTAAACTGTTAAAGCCCCAGTTAAAGCAGCTTAACAAGGACTTGTTTTCTGATATTGAAAGGAACTCTGAGGTTGCCTTTAAATTGCTTATTGATGCTCAGCTTCAACTTCAAATGGATAATAGTAATCCTAGTTTGATGGATAAGGAGAGGCAGCTTAGGGAGTCTTATGGATTGTTGGCTGGAGCTCGAGATGATTTTCTTAGACAAAAGGCTAAGGCTAGTTGGGCAAAAGATGGTGATTCTAATACTAATATGTTTCATCAGGCTATTAAGCAGAGACAGTTGCATAACAAAGTTGTCTCTATTAAAAATAGTCTTGGTGATGACTGTCATAGTTCTGAATCTATTATGCAAGCCTTTGTAGATTTTTATCAGCAGCTTCTTGGCTAGAGTGGGGAAGTAGCTGAGTTTTACAGCAGTGTTGTTAGGAGAGGGAAGGTGGTGAATGAGAATGAGTGGGGTTCTATGTGTAGACTGCCTTCAATGGAGGATATCAAGGGGGCAGTTTTTTCTATCCCTAATGAGAAGAGTCCTGGGCCTGATGGGTTCACTAGTGGTTTTTTTAAGGATTCATGGGAGTATATTAAGGGGGATATCTGTAGTGCTGTGTTAGAATTTTTCAGAAATGGGAAGCTGTTAAGGCAAGTGAATTGTACAAATCTGGTGCTGATTCCTAAAGTAGATAGTCCTAGTCATGTGTCTGAATTCAGACCTATAGCTTGCTGTAACACCATTTATAAAGTAATCTCCAAGCTTCTGTGTGACAGACTGAGTGATAGTTTAGCCAAGATTATTGATCCTGCACAATGTGCTTTTATCAAAGGTAGAAGTATCTTGGGCAATATTTTGATTAGCCAAGATTTGGTTAGGATGTATAAGAGGAGAAATGCTTCACCTAGATGTTTAATGAAGAGTGATCTTAGGAAGGCTTATGATTCTGTGGAATGGGTGTTTCTAGGAAAGATGATGCAAGCCCTTAATTATCCTAGTGGACTGATTAATATGGTTATGCAATGTGTGTGTACTCCTTCTTATTCTATTGTGCTGAATGGGCAATCTCATGGATTTTTTAAGGGTGCTAGGGGTTTGAGGCAGGGAGATCCTATGTCTCCTTTGTTATTCACTATTTGTATGGAGTATTTGAGCAGACTTTTGCACATTACTTCTGCTATTTCTGGATTTCATTTTCATCCTCTTTGTAAAGGTATTAAGTTGACTCATCTCATGTTTGCAGATGATTTGCTTCTTTTTTGTAAAGGGGATATTAGATCTGTGTTTATTATCATGGATACTTTTAAGAGGTTTACCTGTGCTTCTGGTTTAAGTATTAACTCTGACAAGTCTGATATTTATTGTAATGGGATTGAGTCTGATGTATTACAAAGTTTGCTTCAAGGTACTGGATTCAAGCAAGGGGAACTGCCTTTTAAGTACTTGGGAGTGAATATTTCTCATAAAAAATTGTCTAAATTGGACTGTAACATTCTTGTAGACAAAATGATTAGGAGAATTAGGGGGTGGAATAGCAGAAGGATATCTTATTCTGGGAGACTGATTCTGGTGAAGTCTGTTTTATCAACAATTCATAATCATTGGTCTCAGATTTTTGTGCTACCAGCTGGGGTGATGGATAGAATTCAGGCTTTATGCAGGAACTTTCTTTGGGAGGGTGAAGATAAGTACTCTAAGGCTCCCTTAGTCTCTTGGAGTGTGCTTTGTACATCTAAGAAAACTGGTGGACTTGGTCTGACTGATAGCAGGTTGTGGAATATTGCTGCTATTGGGAAGTTGGTCTGGTGGATTGTTTCTAAGAAGGATCAGCTTTGGATTAAATGGGTTGATAGCATTTATTTAAAGGGTGGTTCTTGGATGGATTATGAGCCTACTACTTATAGCTCCTGGGCTTGGAGGAAGATCTGTGAGGTGAAGAATAGGGTAAGGCATGGATATGTGCAGGGTAAATGGAGAGATAATGATAAGGGGTATACTATTGCTGATGGATATCAATGGTTGCAGAATAGCAGTGGGCAGAATGTTCCTTGGCATCATATGGTTTGGAATAGGTACAATTCTCCTAAATGGAATTTTACTATGTGGCTGGTTATGAAGCAAAGATTACTTACTCTGAATAGACTCATTGGAATGGGCATTGATGTGCCCATAAACTGTTATCTTTGTGGTTTGGAAGCTGAGGATCATTCACATTTATTTCAGAAATGCTGTTATATTAGGAAGTGTATGGATATCCTGGCAGGTATGGTGGGTGTGTGTGGGAATAGACTGCTGCAAAGTATAGTTCTTGCTAGGTTGGGTAGACACTTGAAGATGTTCATCAGGCAAATGTGCTTTGCTCTGGTTGCAGGGATTTGTTATGAGGTTTGGCACATGAGGAACATATGCAGGATTGAGGGGTATGTGAGACAGCCTTTGCAGGTTGTGTTGCAGGTGAGGAATGATTGTAGAAGACGTATTAAAGGCTGCTTCATGGGTACTATGGATGTTGGTCTAAGAAGCTGGTGTCAGAAGGTTGGTTTTATTTGAAGAGGATGTGTGTTTGAAATAGGTTGTTTATTGTATTTGAGAATGATGGTTAGCTGTAAGATGAATGTAATGTTGGTTGAATACATTGTTATAGTCTTTTGATCTTAATATAATTTACATTTTACCAAAAAAAAAAAAAAAAAAAAAAATTTCTAACATGTGAGAAATAATAATTTATGAAAAACCTTTTAATTAAATATTTTACTTATTAACATTTCCCACTTGTTAAATGTTACAAAACATAATATAATAATAACGATAAACCCGTAAACCGTCACAAGTCCAAAGATCTCACGGGTCAAGGGCTGGACCGGCCTGACTGGGCCGAAATGAACCGGGCCTGGTTTGGCCCACGGGCTGTTTTGGGCAGTTTTTGGTCGACATTTAAAAACTCGTTTCTTAATATTTCCCGCATGCTTTAACATTTTTAAAACCCGTCAAAACAACAACAAAACAATCAAGTATCGACACAACCCAAAAGACCAACCATGGACCAATCCAGACCGGCCTGGACCGGGCCTGAACCGGCCAGGTTTTGGGCTGGTTTTTCAGCCATTCTCCACGGCTCCAATAACAACAAACACCAAATAAATTCCAACATGTTTTTAATTAACAAACAACCATTTTAACAACCAATTCAACCATCATCCATACAAAAATCATGATTATGAACAAATCATCAAAATATGTCAAGAACACTAACATGTTAAAAATTCATACAACATATAAAAAAATTAACAACTTATCATGTTACTAGTTAAAAACCGTAAATAATAATAATATAAACTAAAACAAAAGATATGTAACATTAAATCGTCGAGTAAATCGGAATCGTTACCTTAGCTAGCAAAATCAATTAGCACCAAAAAAAATAAGAAGTATAAACCCGTCTACTAATCTTCACCCAAAATATACGAGTCACCAAACTCGTCTTCAAAATCTTCCCCTATAAGAAATGACAAGAATAATATTGTTAGAATTAAAACTTGATTTTCCATAATTAAAGTGTTGAAAACGATTTTGTCGTAATTGAAAATAAACCGTACTTGAAGATGGAGAGCGAAGAGGAGATTCTAGAAATATAAGTTAGGACGGATTTGAATAAGAAATGAAGGTTTTATGATGATTTTGCTCAAGAACGATGAAGAACGATGAAGAACACCAAGAACGATTAAAGAAAGTATTAAAAAAGGTATTAAGTTGATTTATTGTAAAATGAAAAGATAAGTAGTGAAATAGAGTGGAGTGTGAGCCGTGTAAATATAGAGGAATTATGGAGTCGGGTTTTGAAATTGTTGTTACGGGATTGACTCGGGTTTTATAATTATATTATGGTAATTGTTTAGATATTATTATATATTAAGTTAATTTAAACCAAATATCTAGATATTATGTTATTGTAATGAAAAGAAAGAAAATATCTAGTCCTATGAGAGGGTGAGGGAATAGGCGTGTGAAATGGTAGGAAAACGGGTCTGTTTTAAGCGATCTGTTTTAAGTTGACAGATCGATAAAGTAACAAATATCTTAGATATTCGTATTAGTTTAATCGAAAGAATTAAAATATCTAAAGTGAGTGGAAAAAGATGACATGGGGCGTGTGACTCATGCTAGAGTCGGGTTTCGGGTTTGTTTTCGGGATTTAAGATGACTCGGGAATAGTTAAATGATGTTCGGGTTTAAATCGTAAAACCTTCTCTTTAATTCCGAATAAATTCAAAATAATTATATTAAATTATCATAAATTCAATAATCTTAATACAAATAATTAATTTAATTATTTTTCAAAATATATTTCGGTCTTTAAAATTTAAACAGGTGAGTCGGAAAGTCAACGAAAGTCAAAGTCGACTTAAAAGTCAAGAAAAGTCAATGATGACTTAAAAGTCAAGAAAAGTTAATGACGACTTAAAAGTCAAGAAAAGTCAATGACGACTGAAAAAGTCAAGAAAAGTCAAAGACGACTTAAAAGTCAAGAAAAGTCAAAGATGACTTAAAACGGGATTCTCATGAAATCTCGCGGAAATTCCAAATACGAACTCGGAAATTCCAAATTCGACTCGAAACAATAAATTCTAAATTAAAACTTAAATCTGCTGAAAAGTATCCGTAAAATATTTTCCCTAAAAAAATAGGGTACTTTTCGGGTTGTTACAATCACCCCTCCTTTTAAAAAGTTTCGTCCTCGAAACTTAGAAGAAGGAATGTGACATATATGTAGGTCTATTTCAAAACTTTAGAAATATATTTGTAATAAAAATACAGGATCTTATCAATGGAACGGAAGGTTCTCGTCTGCAGTTAAGAACATCTACGTCCCAAGTCAAAGACTTTAAAAGATACATTTTCGCATCAACAAATGAGAAAACTAGTTATCGAACGTCTCCAATAACGAGTCTCAACACTCCTTGACGGTAAAAATACTTGAAATCATCAAACATTTCCCAAAAGCTTTTAGTTCAAAAATTCTATAGTAAAGGTAATAACTGGACTATCTATGTCTAAAATTTCTAACTAAAGCTTCTAATAATCTATCTATAAGAGATGATATTCGATAGAAGGAACGGAATATTCGACAGAATAAATCGAATAGAAAGAGGAAAGAAAGAAGGAATGAACCACAATACTATCTTTCATCTATGAAAATTCAAATGTCGATCGTAACTTGACAACACTAACTGCATCAGAATCTAGTCCTCAAGAGAGTGCAATATATCCTCAACATTTTTAATCATCAGATTCCTACCAAAATATTTCATAAACATGACACATTGAGTAACAACTCCCAATTATTCAAATTCAATTAGAATCTTCTAAGGTCCATCGGTACGGTAAACTCCATAACTAATAACCCATGAAAGATTCATTACGAACTCTAATCTTCTTAGCTCCATCAAAACTCTCTTTGGAAACCACCATCAAAATATTTATAATTAGAGAAACAAGTTTGCTAACAACCACAAGGTAAAAGAGGCTTACTATTAAATCCTTTGATCCAATTTATTCCAAAATTCCTTACCCTAAATTATTAATAATGAACCTTCTCATCCTCAAAAGTTGAATCACAAAACCTCAAAGAGATTAGTCACACAAATCTCATTTCACTTATCTTTTGCCAAACATAGGGCAATGCGACCGTAAATCAATTTATTTATCTCTTCCAAATTCTCAATACATCGGTTTTCGCTTATAACAATATTCTTCAAGTTGGGTCATCCAAATCTAAAATTCCACAAGGTAATTATTCCCGTTAAGGTTCAACATTTAAAGCCAACAATTTCTCAAGTAACACTTAAAGAATCACTAAAATTCTTAACCACTACTACCAACTATCATTTTGATTATTTCGATCCTCAAAACGATATTGCAACATTAAGCTTTCATAGTCTAAAACCACCAGGAAAGTTTCATCCTAAGTCTATCCTCAAATCCTTATAATCATCTGAACATGAAACTAGCTTAATAGGATGGTTAGGTACCATATTCGAAACTTCTTCCTCAAGGTACCAACTCTCACCACCATAGGGTGAAATTAGATTCTATACCATTTTCCTCAAATCACAAGTTCCTTCTAACAAACACTAATATTCCACAAAATTCAAAGTTCTTCCTACTAAGTATAATATACCATAAACCGATGGTTATGACATCCATAAAATTGTTACAAGAGGAAGGTAAGGATACTAATAGTAAGATGGAGGAACTATCTAGAGTAATTTCCAAGAAGCAAATAGGTTGGAAGAGAAAGAAGCTCCTAGATAGAAGGAAGAGAGCATAATACAATAAGGACGAGAGAATTCATAGATGAAAAAGGAATTCACTTTAATTAAGCTTGTAAATCTTCAAATCTTCGGTAGAGGATAATACTTCTAGGTAACATATATTCCACCATAAGGCGTAATATTGCTCCTAGCAATTTGGCTAGCAGCTCAAGCATAGCCTTCTTGGCAATTGTCTTCTCTATGAGGAGGGACCTGGTTGGCACTAACAACGATCTCTTCTACTCGAGGTCCAACCATCTTCATAAGAAACAAAACAAATTAAGTTACTCCTAACAATTAGCATAAACAAATAGACTACAACATAAATCCTAATCTACCCATCCTACCATTCTATCTCACAAGTTTATTATTTTATTAAGGTCAAGTTATTTATACAAGGGTACACAAACGTGCGTCGGGAGCAAAAATGCTCTGATACCAACTGTGACACCCTCAAATTTGCGGAAAGAAAAAAATAATTTAAATAAATAAAAGATGAGAATACGTTTCTAATAGGTTCACTTTAGTGAAAATCGGTACATTTTTAAACCGGAACCTACTATTAAATATATTCATCATAAGAAGGTGTCTTAAATAAAAAGGTTCATAACAAAAAGGAAATAATGTTATACATAAAAAATATCCGAAACGGGAGACATATCTCCCGTATAAATACAGAAATAAAAGAGTGTATAATAATATACAATCCTAAAGAACCGAATATGGGTCCAAGGTAAATACTTCGCTCGCTAGCTCGTCAATGTACCCAAGTATGCATCACAAACCTGCCAACCGCATTAAATATAAACACGGAAGCCACAGTCAGTGGGGAGTAACTCCGAGTTCTCCCAGCCACGAAATGTCGAGTTTAATAAAACATGAATAACATAAAAGAGATGTATATGGAAAATACAAAACTTAACATATACGATATGCTTTTCATGTTATGAAACAAATAACTAACATATAACCTAGCATATGAAAGCTATCATGTGAATCCGTTAACAATCTATAATACGAGGTAGGGAAGCTGGTATGCTAGCTCAGAGGGTACCTTTAACATGGCCATGATACACTCAAACCCTAATCAAACATAATATCATGTGAATCAGTTAACAACCGGTAATCCAAACTCTATCAACCTTAGCCGGCTTGCATATCACCTTCTAAGATTCATAGAATCATACAAACATGAAAGACCAATACTTCTACAAACAGGCACAAGTTCTTAGTGACGTCAATAGAAGACTTCTGTAACTCGAGTCTATACCACGAGGTAGGATATACTTAAATATTTAGGCTCAGCGGTCACGCTAATGACATGGCCAAAATACCAAGCACACATCTGGGCTCAGCGGTTACCTTTAAAACATGGCCCAGATCCAAAGCACATATCTTAGCTCAGCGGTTACCCTAATAACATGGCCAAGATACAACTCTACCCTAATCCTAGACTGCGCAGACCCAGAGAAGTGCGGAAAAACATCGCACCCAAGACTCATCACATGAGTACCCCTAAGGAGATCCACCAAAGGGTTGGCTAGTACTTAAGCTGGCTTCATTCCCCAAAGTGGAAGCAATGGCAGCCATGCCCCGACTTGGATATAAACCCACCAAGCCGAGACACAAAAGCTATCAAGCGGTAAACTCCATATGCTCGTTAAAGATAGTACGGCCTATCAATGTCATGGTCCAAAATACTCATTTAGAATTAGAATGGTCAAGACGCCATATACTCATAATTCTCTATGGGTACTTAGTCAACACGACATATATCATACAATCAAACAGTCACGGGAAAAACTTCCTATCATGTGACTAATTGCATATAAATCATATTCAAATATCATATCGCCTCATATCTACTAAGGCTCATTCATTCATGCATTAAATAAAACCTTACCTGAAGACAAATCCCCGACCCGAGTCCCGCGACGGGTCATCAGTCAAAACGGGGCTGACTAGATCGTAGTTTGACCAAACCCGTTTGGTCAAACCGGCTAGAAACAGAGTCTTAGCCATCGAGGCTTGAACAAAAGAATATCACATTCATTTCATGCTATTTCATTCAATTTCTAACATGTGAATTATTAATTCATACGAAAACCCGCTTGACTTACATGATATCAAATTAAACTAAAATCTCGTATTATAATTTCTAACATGTGAGAAATAATAATATAATGAAAAGCTTTTAATTAAATAATTTACTTATTAAAATTTCCGACTTCCTAAATATTACAAAAAACGATAAAATAACAATACTCTAAAACCGTCACAAGTCCAAGGGGACCCACGGTTCATTTTGAACCGGTTTTGGTCATCTTTTCTAAAAACCGTTTCTTAATATTTCCCGCATGCTTAACATATTTAAAACCCGTCAAAACAACAACAAAACAATCAAGTATCGACACAACCCAAAAGACCAACCATGGACCAATCCAGACCGGCCTGGACCGGGCCTGAACCGGCCTGAACCGACCTGGTTTGGGCTGGTTTTTCAGCCATTCTCCACGGCTCCAACAACAACAAACACCAAATTAATTCCACCATGTTTTTAATTAACAAACAACCATTTTAACAACCAATTCAACCATCATCCATACAAAAATCATGATTATGAACAAATCATCAAAATATGTCAAGAACACTAACATGTTAAAAATTCATACAACATATAAAAAAAATAACAACTTATCATGTTACTAGTTAAAAACCGTAAATAATAATAATATAAACTAAAACAAAAGATATGTAACATTAAATTCGTCGAGTAACTCGGAATCGTTACCTTAGCTAGCAAAATCAAGTAGCACCAAAAATAAGAACTAAAGAAAAATAAGAAACCCGTCTTCTAATCTTCTCCTAAAATATACGAGTCACTAAACTCGTCTTCAAAATCTTCCCCTATAAGAAATGACAAGAATAACATTATTAGAATTAAAACTTGATTTTTCCATAATTAAAGTGTTGAAAACGATTTTGTCGGAATTGAAAATAAACCGTACTTGAAGATGGAGAGCGAAGAGGAGATTCTAGAAATATAAGTTAGGACGGATTTGAATAAGAAATGTAGGTTTTGTG
>JAIUZE010017982.1:0-22340 GCA_022085475.1 Heliosperma pusillum | reverse complement strand
TTATGTCATGGGACGAAGGAATGGGTTAGCTGTGGGTCGCTAGGTCTGGATCAGTTCTGGGACAGGATGTTTTTTCTACCTTGTGGTATAGCCTCGAGTTACAGAAGTCGTCTATTGACTGTCCTAAGAACTTATGCCTGTTTGTAGAAGTATTTGTCTTTCATGTTTGGATGATTCTATGAATCTTAGAAGGTGAGATGCAAGCCGGCTAAGGTTGATAGAGTTTGGATTACCGGTTGTTAACTGATTCACATGATATTATGTGTGATTAGGGTTTGAGTGTATCATGGCCATGTTAAAGGTAACCTCTGAGCTAGCATACCAGCTTCCCTACCTCGTATTATAGATTGTTAACGGATTCACATGATAGCTTTCATATGCTAGGTTATATGTTAGTTATTTGTTTCATAACATGAAAATCATATCATATATGTTAAGGTTTTTGTATTTTCCATATACATTGCTTTTATGTTATTCATGTTTAATTAAACTCGACATTTCGTGGCTGGGAGAACTCGGAGTTACTCCCCACTGACTGTGACTTCCGTGTTTATATTTAATGCGGTTGGACAGGTTTGTGATGACATACATTGGCGTATACATTGACGAGCTGATAGCGAGCGATAAGTATTTACCTTGGACCCTATATTCGGTTTTTAGATTGTATATTATTATTACACGCTTTTATTCCGTATTTATACGGGAGATATGTCTCCCGTCTTGTATAATTCTTATGTATAATATTATTTTCCTTTTGTTATGAACCTTTTTTATTTATGACACCTTTGTTTATTTATTTAAATTATTTTTTTTCTTTCCGCAAATTTGAGGGTGTCACAAAATAGCTATAAGATTGTTTGATGAACCCACAAATCGACAAATCGCCCATTGACTTTAATGTCGATAGATTATCTACTCACATTTTTTACAAGTTCATTTTAAAATAGAACATTATAGTTACCGTGCAACGCACGGGCATGAAATCTAGTTTACCAATATTATGATCTATCCCATTAAGACCCGTAGGACAATAATTAAGAGAAAGACGATGAAAAAGTTCTATAAATAACTAATATCTTCTACGATAATTTTGATGCTTCTAGAAATTTACTTATTTTTAATTTTTATTGGCCATAAATAATGGACCAATTTATGACATGACCTTCATTTGTTATTTTTTAGACAACAAGTGAGTGATATGATATGTATTTGACTCATATTAAATTTAAGACAGATAGTGACCACTTGCTTAGAAAGACAGTTTATAATGTGGTGGGTCCACTTGTTTCCATAGGTCACCCACCTAACTCTCATCATTTTCATTTCCTATTGCGTTATAAAGCCCACAACATTCAACATCTACATGGTACCCCTCAACCTTTTGACTTTCTACGTGGTACCCCTACACTTTTGGAAACATACATGGTACCCCTAAGTTTTCTAATTTGTATTAAGCATAACCCTAATTTTTAATTCCGTTAAATAGTATATGTTTTAGACGTTAAGTGCTGAGTTGGACGCTTATGTGGAATACGACTGACTTTTGTCTTAGTCCACTTAGATTCCCGCCATTTTTCCCATTTCCCCTCTCAATTAGCATTATTTAGTGTTCTTTCTTTCATCATCTTCCACCATTCTTCTTTCTGCTTCCTTCTTCCATCTTGCTTCTTAAAATTCTGTGATATTGTTGGTTGCTGTTGTGGTTGCTGTTGCAGGTTGCAAAGGGACAAAACAAGGGAATCAGGGGAAGAATAGGAAAACTCAATGAATGCATATAGATGAAGGGACTTCAATAAGTGTTTTGTGAATGTTCGTCAGAATTGAATGATTTCTGATTGTTGACAACAACATTTTGCCTTAGTTTGTGGCTGCAACATTTTTCCTTGTATTGTTGACAGTTTATTTTGTATGTATGTTAGTTAATGATGGATGGATGTATGTAATGAATCTTGTTCTTCAGTTGATTGAATATGAATGAAGTACTTTATTATTAATTTAAATAGAAAAATTACAATGATTCCTAAAAACATGATACTAATACACTTAATGTAAAAATTCATAAATGAGACAAAATTTTGAAACTCCTTCTTCAACCCAACAATATCTCCATTAACACTACTTGTACATTCTTCTTCTTCATCTTCATCTTCACTGGCACATCTCTTTTTGAATTCCTTTGTGATGGTAACATGCTCTTCCGATAACCACATAACAAAATGATTACAATCTAGGCATTTGAAATAAGCTTTTCGGGGTTTGTTAAAGGAACCCGATATCTTAACTATAGCGTTCCGACCACATCGATTGCAACATTAGTTCCTAAAATCAAGACCATCTAATGGTAATTTTTTCCAAGAAGATGAAGAAGACGTGAGAGATAAATGAAAAAAAAAAACAATATCACAGAATTTAAAGAAGGAAGATGAAAGAAAAAAGTAGAAAGAAAAATGGTGGAAGATGATGAAAGAAAGAACACTAAATAATGCTAATTGGAGGGAAAATGGGGAAAAATGGCGGGGATCCATGTGGACTAAGACAAAAGTCAGTCATATTCCACATAAGCGTCCAACTCAGCACTTAACGTCTAAAACATATACTAATTGACGGAATTAAAAATTAGGGTTACACTTAATACAAATTAGAAAACTCAGGGGTACCACATATTTCCAAAAGTGTAGGGGTATCACTTAGAAAGTCAAAAAGTTGAATACTACTATGTAGAATATCCTAAACTAAACTACTCCGTATTCATCAATTGCGGACACCTTTTTTGTCGTTAACTGCTGTGGTACATAAGACGGACGGGTAGTTGATAAACTTATTTTGTTATTTTTAAAGAAGAATTGTTGATAGAATACAGCGGCCAACTACCAGCTAATGTATCTATAGGAGCTATAGTTGACAGTACGTTGACGGTAGTTGACAAAAATGGGAAGAAGAAGAGAGCTGAAAGGCGAGACGCTAGTTGAGGCGGGTATGTCGAAAGACGAAGCAGACAATCTTATAAAGGTAGTGAATCAGTTGGAAGACGAGGGTGAGTTGGAAGTGTGGCGTGAAGTGGTGTCTCGGAAGCTACTTGGACCTCATCACCCACACACGCTTCACCAGCTCGTCTACTACACCATTTACTCTGATTGGGATTCAGCTCGTTTTGGGCATCCTCCTCTCTATTGGTTCCCTTCTCAATATGATTCCAGATACACTAATCTCGGCCGCTTAATGGAAGCTAATGCTCCTAGGCTTCTTGGCAAATCATACCAGGATCCCATTTCTAGTTTCAAAACATTTCACAACTTTTCTATCACCAATCCTGAGGTCTCCCAGCTGCTATTCTTATGATGCACAAAATCTCATTGAAGACGGATATAATCTATCTTCAGCTGAAAACCTCTCACAAAGAGCAAGTAGGTCCACTTGCTCTTTGTGAGAGGTCTTCAGCTGAATTATGTCCGTCTTCAATGAGAAAGACTGCTTGTTATTAATTAATTAGGGAAATCATATGATATCATCTTTGTGATCTTTGTTTTGCTGGCTCTCTCTCTCAGATATACTGGGCCTTACTTGTTAAGGAGCTGTCAGTGTGGTTCCACCGTCCCCCAACCTGCATTCTCGATGTCACTCATCACTCCAAACCTGGTGGAACTTGGTTTCCAGGCGCACTTCTCAACATTGCT
Source organism: Heliosperma pusillum (assembly GCA_022085475.1). Taxonomy (NCBI): domain Eukaryota; kingdom Viridiplantae; phylum Streptophyta; class Magnoliopsida; order Caryophyllales; family Caryophyllaceae; genus Heliosperma; species Heliosperma pusillum. The sequence continues at coordinate 18,666 of JAIUZE010017982.1, read as the reverse complement.
GAGTCGTGTTTGCTACCTACCTCTCATCCTCGTAAAATGGATGACACCATCGCTATCGTTTGGCAGGACGAAGCTTCCCATAATTCCTCTCCCAGTCACTTGACTTTGAAACAATTACGCCAACAAGTCATGTATGTCCTCACCCACTTGCCTAATTAATCCCTCAAATTCTCATTTGTGACGGGCATATCTATCACAAGCTTCTGACAGGTCAAATTATACCCACATGCCTTGCAAAAGACAAGTCATTTGCTAAGTGGGAGATACTTAACCCGTTAGAAACTTATGACGGATATATCCGTCACAAGGGAGACTTATTGAATTAATTCCTTTATCTCTCTCATTTTTGTCTGCCCTTCCCATTTCCAATGCTCTTTAATTTACAGGCTAGTGGCCAATGCTTTGGACTCTACATTTCATAAGGGTGATGCAATTGCTATTGACATGCCAATGACTGTAACCGCTGTCATCATATACCTGGCCGTCGTACTTTCTGGCCGTATTGTTGTATCTATTGCTGATAGCTTTGCTGCACCCGAAATAGCTGCTCGTCTCCGTATTTCACAGGCAAAGGCTATCTTTACTCAGGTTACCCCCTTATCCTCTCTTCTTTACCAGCTCTCCCATTTTCATCCTTGCCCTTGTTCCAATTTTCCATCTAAACAAGTATCCTCAATGGGACGCCTAATAATCTGCCTAATCGTTGTTACAACTCATGGAGAGCTTTTTTTTATAAGTATCCAAATTAATGTTACCGATATGTCTTTGATATCACAACTTATCTTACTTCTATTGCTTTCCATGATCAAGGCTTCTCCATTTCATGCTTGTTTATTTAAAACAAACTTTTTTTTTTTTCTAATCACCCTATTCTGCATTGTCACTCTGATTACAGGATACAATCATACGAGGAGGTCGTAAATTCCCATTATATAGGTAATACACAGTCACTCGCCCTCCTGTTGTCCCCCTTTTTCTTTTCAACTCCATTGTGTGATACTTGACTCTGTCTACTCAATCTTAATGCAATATGTCTCTACACTTCTCATCGAGACATCACACGCCAATGACGAGGTGGCATTATTTGCTCCCATTGCCAAATCACACGGCTACTGCCTAGGTCGGGTAAATTGTTTGTTACGGAGAGGATGTTTACAGGCCAGGGAGGTGCCAGTATTTGATATATACTATTAAATGTTCTGTGGACTAATAATACTCCAAAGGAGTTACCTCACCCCCGTGGAGCACAGTCTGCTGATGGTAGTAATTGTAAATTTAAGCCTATCTTTCTCCAAACAGAGTTGCGGCGGGCACATAGAAATGCGGGATTGTGGGTATAAGAACCCTCCAGAAGCAAATGTCAGCCCGTACGTAGGCCATTCGACTTGCACCGTTCCATTCAAAAATTTCTTTGTTTCACAAAGCTTTTGTATAGTGTGAAATAGAGAGAAAATCATTGAGAAAGCCTTTTACCAAGGGTTTGTATTTGCATTGGTTGAGCTTAGCTGACAATTTTGAAAGCATCAACTCCTAAAACATCCTATCTTTCCGGGCTTATACAGATTGGATTATTAAATATAATGGTAATAATTGCATTTTAAATGCGAGGTAATTTGTTTTTTTAGACATGTATCATATGCAAATGTCGCAACCTCTACTTTCAATGGGACCTTTTTCACCTCTATCTTGTTCACGGTTGCTAACATAGTTCATTTGAGTATAATCATAATTATCTTTCCCTTATAGTCGAGTGGTACAAGCCGCTCCTGCGATTGTTATTGTGGTTCCAGCTGTTGGAGAAATCACAGACGTACCATTAAGGAAACACGACATATCATGGAAAAATTTTTTAGCACGTGCTGCTCATGTTACGAGGTACTCCCTCCATTCCACTTCTATTGTCCTCTTTTTGTGATTTCCATATTTCAAAACAATTCTCCTATTTCTAAATAAAGTAAGTGAAAATGATGAAAAAGTCATCATACCCCTAGTTAATTAACTTTGCTTTTCCCATTTTGCTTATATCTCTTGTTTAAGTTTATTGGTCAAGGGACATTTATGGTATTTCACCATTTTTTTCTTAAATATGATTTTTTAGTCGGACTAGGACAATAAAACTGGAATGAAGTGAGTAATATAGTAACTTTATGCCCTACTATAAAACTGGAATGAAGCGAGTAACATTTATGCTACTAACTAATTATTGTTATTTTTTCTAACAGACCGGATTACTACTCTCCAGTGTACCTGCCAGGGGATTCGATTACCAATATACTCTTCTCATCTGGGACTACTGGTAATGAGATAAGAGTATTATAGTAGGGCATACTTCCACATCATCTGAAGTATATACTGCACATGTTTTAGATTCATGTATGAACTACAGGGATATATGCTTGATTTCTTTCTAACCTTCTTTCCCTCTCTATTGACGTTTTTATGCAACTAAAAGTCTAAGACCCATTTTTTAGCGGGTTCTGCTGAATCTGTGAAATTCATAAGAATTACTTGATCAAGGTGACCCAAAGGCTGTACCATGGACACAGCTTTCTCCAATTCGAGCTGCCGCTGATTCATGGGCGCATTTGGATATTCAAGTCGGAGATGTAATGTGTTGGCCAACAAATTTAGGATGGGTGGTGGGACCAATAGTTCTCTATGGTTGTTTTTTGAGCGGTGCGACTCTTGCTCTTTATCATGGCTCGCCTCTTGGAAGAAGTTTTGGGAAATTTATTCAGGTGCGGATTCTGGGAATTCTAAATTTTGATACTAGATATTATAGAAACCTAATCTATTCTACGGTATAAGAATAGGAGAATGAGTTAAGTGGTGACTGCAAAGTACTGTATCACAGATGTAATCATGTAACTCACTGAACTTCATTAATGTTACTCATTTTAGGATGCAAAGGTGACTATCCTGGGTACTGTACCGAGCCTTGTGAAAACATGGAAAAATAGCAACTGCATGGACGGCCTAGATTGGACAAAATTGAGGTAATGCGAAAGCTCGAGTGTTTTGGTTGCTAAGGTCATCTTCTACGTCTAGGACCTAAACAGTCTAGGCATGTACCTGCACAGATTGTTTGCCTCCAGTGGGGAGGCCTCCAACACGGATGATGACCTTTGGCTTTCATCAAGGGCTTATTATAAACCAATCATAGAATGTTGCGGTGGGACAGAACTAGCAGGAAGTTATGCCCAGGGAAGTCTTCTACAACCCCAAGCCTTTGGATCATTCAGTACTTCAGCTATGACAACAGGGCTTGTTATCCTTGATGAACATAGAAATCCATATGTAAGCACTTATCTAGACAACATATGGTTAATAATGCGTCCTGTATACGTCAACAAAACCTTGAGTTCTGAACTAATGCCTTATCTATGAAACTATCATATATGTTATCTACAGCCAGAGGATGAGGCATGCGAGGGTGAAATGGCATTGTTACCACTATTTATGGGAGCTTCAGACAGATTACTCAATGCAGATCATCAGGAGATTTACTTTACAGGAATGCCACTGTACAAAGGAATGGTAATCTTCTGTCTCAGCATTTTTCAAATGCATAGCATATTTTTCGTTTTATTGGCGATCAAGTTGGAAAAGGGAAAAGTTAAAGTGCAACAGATCATGTAACTGAGCATATCAGTATAAACGTGCAGCCCCTAAGGAGACATGGAGATATAGTAAAAAGAAGTTCCGCAGGGTATCTTACTGTACTGGGAAGGGCTGATGATACCATGAATCTTGGAGGTATAAAGGTACGGTTGTTATCATGTCAAGGTTGGACTTGAAGAAAAACAATGCAAGTATGTTGTAATGGGTGATATAAGAAGAGTTTTTGGTGTGATGCAGACAAGTAGCATTGAGATAGAGAGGGTTTGCAATCAGGCAGATGAAGGTGTGATGGAAACTGCAGCAATTGGTGCGACACCACCCAACGGTGGTCCCGAAATGCTTATAATATATGTGGTTCTCAAGGAAGCAGCGTCTAGTGATCCCGAAAAGCTGAGGGTGCTCTTCTCCAAAGCCATTCAACGTAGCCTAATCCTCTGTTTAAGGTGCATAATGTTAAGCTTATAGTTAGTTGATTGTGTGGGAGGATTTATTATTGATACCAACAGACTTATCCTACTATTGAATGGCAGGTGAGCTTAGTGAAATGTGTCGGTGAGCTTCCGAGGAATGCCTCAAACAAGTTGCTAAGGCGCGTGTTAAGAGATGAGATGAAGAAACAGCTCTCTATGCAAAGTAGGAGTCGGATTTAAGATAGAAAACCATTGTCATTTTGTTTCTAACTCATCAATTTAAGATCCAACGAGAGACACCATGGCTTGCTGGCTTTCTAATTGTGGTGCTGTAGGTGTTAGCTTGACCTTGCTCTCAACCTTGGCTACTTTTCAACATGGTCTTGATCCGGGAGGGTCTTTCTTATACATGTAATCCATCCTATAGTGACTAATTTGCAATCTGGAAGGTGACGTACTACAAAACACATTATAGACATCATATGATGACAAGGTGATGTAATACAAAATAAATTTAAACAAGTTTTTTTTTTTTAAAACTAAATCCGATTATGTGAAAATGTTAAATAAATGACCGGAATAGTTGGAGTACATTTTATGGGAGGGGGAGATTAGAAGATGATTAGACCTGGCAAAAGCAATGTGACCTGATTGACCTGACCTGACCTGATTAGGCTGACTCGAGACCCGAAATTGACCTGAACTACAACATCAGAATGTAACCCAGAACCCGTTTTGACCCGGCCTGAACATGATTCGAGCTTTCTTGACTAGTAACTGACCCGACCCAAAACCACCCAACCCAAAAATGACCCGACGTAACATAACTCTAATTGAAACGAAAAGACTTGAAATGACTTTTTTTCTCTTATTCATTGACCCGAAAATGATCCGATCCGAAACAGTCCCGACTAACAAACTCGAAACAAACCCAAAATCCAAAATGACCCATCTGAGAGACCTGACCCAAATCTGACCCGATTGACCCGTTAGTGAGGTAGGCGTGACCTATTGTCCTTAACGAGCATCTAAGACATTCGGGTATAAAATACTTGGTAAGTGTGAGTACTGAGTAGTAGCAGCTAGTACTATTATAGTAGTAAAAAGTAGTGATTTCAATTTAAGCATCCGCCGCAAAACGCAACCTCGCAGGCATCATATTCCCTCTCATCTTCAATCCTGTTTAAACAACAACAATGGCAGCCACAACAACAGCATCAATGGAAACCCTAATCCTAAAACTCCACGAAATATCAGCAGTGAAATTCGGTTCCTTCAAATTGAAATCAGGAATAACCTCCCCAATCTACATAGACCTGCGTCTAATAGTCTCATACCCGGCACTCCTATCTTCAATCTCCGAAACCCTAATTGCCGCAGTACGTTCTTCCGATGCGGAATTCGACGTCGTATGCGGCGTACCATACACAGCACTTCCAATCGCAACAGTCGTATCTGTCGCTAATAACATACCAATGCTTATGAGACGTAAAGAGGTTAAGGCGTATGGTACTGGTAAAGCCATTGAAGGTGTGTTTACTCCTAATCAGTCTTGTCTTATTATTGAAGACCTTGTTACTAGTGGCGCTTCTGTTCTTGAAACTGCTGCTCCTTTGCGTCTTTCCGGGCTCCGTGTTTCCGATGCCGTCGTTCTTATCGACCGGTCAGTACTCAATTTCTTCTGTTTTTGTCTTATGTGACATACTTGGCCCGTCTTAAGGTCAGGACGGATATACTCGTCTTAAATGAGAATTTGTCATACTTGCGGTGTTGGTTGGCTTTTTTTTGTAAATAAACGAGGTGCAATATTTAGCATGACAAATTCTTGTTTCAGACATGTTTTGTGACCACTTTACTGTAAAATGTAACCGCGTTATAGCTTACGGTAGCTTGTTTTCAAGAAGTGATCACATTTGGCTGGAAAATGGTTACAAAATCATGTCTTATGGTTTCAGACGAGAATAGGCCGTCTGAAGTGAGACCAACTCATTTAGCACTGTCCTTTTAACTCCGCTAGAGTGTAACTTTCAGCGTTTTTTTTCTTTGGTTTTTGTTTTTGAGTGTGTTAATGTAAATGAAAAACTGAAGGTGTTATAGTTATTATCAGTGAACTATGGTGAGATTAGCATGGAATATTTTACTATCAATGCCTCAATGGATGTTGACTTCAAGATTGTTTGGTTAAAACAATTCGGAGTAGGTCAATGCTAAAATGTGGGTAAGAATGTCATGCAAGGTCCTTCCAATTAGTGACATTCACTAGATATTGCTCCCTTCGTTGCATTCATGTTGCAAGTCTCCTTGTTCGACTTTGACGATTAAACTTTTCAAATATATGGGTAGATATACAAAGTAAAAGTCGTCTTTTTTTCATATCATTTCTTCATTAGACGATCAAAGTGAAATAGGGATATTAAAAAAGGGATGGAAGTTTTACTTGTACGATTTGCAGAAATGTTTTGTCGTTCTTGCTATGTCTATCAACCAAAATTCAATCTGCTAGTATTATTTATTTTATTTTTTGGAAATTGGTCATTATCTTCCGTTAGTAGATATTATTCTTACGCCAATAGTGGTAAATCTGCATCACAGGGAGCAGGGAGGTAGAGAAAATTTAGCAGAAAACGGAATTAAGCTTCACTCGTTGTTGAAGCTGAGTGAGATGGTTGGAGTTCTAAGGAGATTGGGTAAGGTGGAGGAAGAAACGGAGAAGATGGTCCTCAAGTTCTTGGCTGAGAATAAGAACGTCTCTGTGCCAAAGATAGAGAAAGACGTAGCTGGAGTCAAGTTGGGTTATGCAGAGAGAGCAAAGTTAACTAAGAATGAGACTGGTAAAAAATTGTTTGAGATAATGGTAAAAAAGGAAACTAATTTGTGCTTGGCTGCTGATGTTGGTACGGCTGCTGAGTTGCTGGAGCTGGCTGATAAGGTGATGATCTTTTTTTTTACTCATCTATCTAATGTTAACGTTTGGAGTTGTGATACTCCTTTGCATGTTGAGAATATTCGGCCTAGTAGAATGATTTTTATTATATTCTTAATCCTCAACTTCTTCAAAGAACGCATCTGGAGACACTGTAGCAATTTATAATCAGATCTATGTTACCCAAATTTGTTGCTTCGTTTTTTGGTAGAGCTCCAAGTCTTATATGAAGTATCCTCTATAGAAATGTAGAACTCTTATGGAGGATTCAATTATTTTATCATTTATGCCTGACACATCTTAGTATGACTTTATGTAAGATTGTCGACAGACTATTGGTGTTTTTTTATGTTGTCCTTTGAATTGTTTATGTGAAGTTGTATTTGGAATCTGTTTCCAAGGTCGTTTCTGATTATTATCCGAGAAACACATGAAATGGCTACTGCGGGAATTCTATGAATATAACGTCAATTGGTGAAATCCTAGGTATTGGCTGCGTGTAATGTGCTTAATGATCAATTCCTTAAGAGGCAAAAAGAGTGCTTAGGTTACTAACTTTGCCAAGAATTATAATTTTACTAACGGCATCAAGTCATCAAGTACATATTGTATTATATTAATATTAATTGCATAAGTACTTTGAGCTTTAAAGTACTTTTGAATGCTTGACAGAAAGTTTTACTTCCCAAGATTTACACTGTTTTGTGACTTGTTCTAATTGGGCCATTTACTGCTGCAGGTTGGACATGAGATCTGTTTACTGAAAACTCATGTCGATATTTTCCCTGATTTTACCCCGGACTTTGGTTCAAAACTTCGTTCGGTAATGTTCTAGTAACTCTTTTAGCTCTTTCTTTCAAAAATTCGTATTTTGTTGTTTTATCTCAGCTGTTTGAATCTTATTGAAGGGGACTGATCTTTAAGAGAGTGCTGTGTATTTAATTCTTCTAATACTTGTCTTCATGTTAAATATTTATCATCTTGGTTGTTGAGCTCGACAGATTGCGGATAAACACAACTTCCTGATCTTTGAAGACCGTAAATTTGCTGACATTGGCAACACTGTCACAATGCAGTATGAAGGGTAAAATATCTTACTGCATCATACCTGTAGTTGTTTGTATTTTCTATCTGCTGTCTATTCTTATTACTTGTTGTCTATTGTAGAGGCATCTATCACATTTTGGAATGGGCTGATATAATCAATGCTCATATTATCTCAGGCCCTGGGATTGTCGATGGTCTTAAATTGAAGGTTAGAATTTTGGAAATAATTTAGTTCGAAACCTATGTTACTCTGATACTTCACTTTGGCTGCTTGTAGCATGTTTGACACCCTGAATTATGACATTGCAGCCGAGTCGGAGACGTAGAAACACATTTTGATTTGCTCAACCATTAATGTTCTGTTAACCTTCTTCCTCAATTTCAGGGAGTGCCTCGTGGAAGGGGTCTCTTGCTGTTAGCTGAAATGAGTTCTGCTGGTAACCTAGCTACAGGAGAGTACACAGCCACAGCCGTGAAGATAGCTGCGGACCATCCAGATTTTGTTATAGGTTTCATCTCTGTCAATCCAGCTTCTTGGAAAAGTGGACCGGTTAACCCAGCGCTTATTCATGCTACTCCAGGAGTGCAAATGGTTACTGGCGGCGATGCCCTCGGCCAACAGTACAACACTCCGTATTCAGTATGTTTTACTATGTTATTTTTTTTCTTGGTGCTTTTTCAGATGGACTGTCATATGGAAGCCACCAATGTGAAGTGAAAAGCAATGAAACATTAAGAAAAAAAGGAGGAAAAGAGAGTAACTATATTCATGTTTTGACGACATGTCCATGCCCCTCTGTTTAAAAAAAAATGAGTTATGTAAAGTCCGGCATTTGGATAATGGATATGTACCCATGTTCCAAACTCGTAACATGGGAGGGAAGTAAGAGGAGATAAAAAACAGAGAAGAAAAAAAGGCAAGTGCAGAGTAAACAAAGGAAAGCGAAAGAGCTGAAGCAAGAAGAGGGGAAAAATTTGACATAAGCACCGCGGGGAAGAGATCTAAAAAGGAAACGTAATAGTGGCGACATAAACATAAACAATGAAATTCAGAATACCCAATGAAAAAGTAGCTAAGAGAAGACTTAAAAAGGGAACTATATGTGAAATGATGGTGTGAAAGAAATTGATGATGAACTATCTGATTCATGCTGTTTTTGTCACTCTAGATATGCTGAAACGAGTGAATTGTTTTGTAAGGGGTCGTGGATCTGTTTGCATGCTATTACCTGTCTTACTTTGTGAACATGGTGCATCTGACTGAATATGGCTGTATGTTGCAGGTGATCTATGATAGAGGTAGTGACATCATAATTGTTGGACGTGGAATCATTAAAGCAGCAAATCCTGCAGAAGCAGCTCGTGAGTATCGTATCCAAGGATGGAATGCATACTTGTCTAAGTGCTCTTGAGACATTTCAACATTTGCCTGGACTTGCTCATTTTTGAAATACGACAGGCAAGTTGCTTTGGAAAGCTCTATCTGTCCTCACTGTTAGCCATAGATATTCTCTCCGATGGTCTGATCTAGGGTTCAAGTTTCAGATAGGGCATTAGATTTGGCTGAGTTATTTATATAATTGTGTTTCATCTCTTTTTTTACTGATGCTTTTAACTGCCACCATCTTGATTATTAGAAACAGCCGAGGGAAATGACAACCTTCGTATTATGCATCGTTGTTTGATACATATAATAAGTTCTTAATAAACAAGGGCCTTTTGGTGATTGCTTATAAATTCCCTGAATGAGTTATTGCTTTACGTTTGTTTATCCGTGTCATCAGTTAGGTTGTTCCATGATACAGACGCTTGTTTTAGGAACTACATTTTGGAGTATTTGCTTAGTATTGATCATCTCTTGTTTCACTATTCATTCATACATAAGTGTTATACAAAGGATTGTCTCTGAAACTACAACAATACTTCACTACCTTAGATAAGTAGATTGTACACGACCATATATAAACAATGTTGGAAGATGATATAATCACAATCGTAATATTGTGTTTGTGTCAACTAAATCAAGAAAGTCGTTTTGTAGATTATCTATCATGAAAAACACGCTTCGATAACTCAATATGGGTAAAGCATTAGGTTGCCCAATTCCCAATTCTCGGTTACGAAATATCATCGACGTTTTATAACGAATCGTCGACATTTTTTATAAAAAAGATGACACATACCCTTGCTTTCTCTTTCTCTTTCTCCCTCCCTTGTATTCGCTCTTTTTCTTCATACACAACAGCCACCACTCACACCGTTGCTACCACCACCATGCCACTCGCACAACCGGACCACCACTGCACCTCTGTCACCGTCACCGCTGCTATCTCTTCGATCTTTATTCTTCATTCACCACTTCGAATTGCATTCACCCCACACCAACAACATCGACGGACCGTCACTGCATTCGCACCACCGAACCACCACTGAACCCACACCACCGAACCACGACTGCACCACCACCGGAGCGGATTATTTGGCTCTACCAATTGTTTTTTAATTTTATTCACTAAAGTTGTAATTTTGTGTTGATTCATCCTTTTATTTGATGAAATTGTGAGAGAGGGTGTAAATTTGTATACGAACATTTATTGGTGAATAGAAATTGTATTAATGATGAATTGTAAATTGGTGTACTGGAAATTTGAGAACACTTGGGATGGTAGGCTTATTTATGTTGAAATATGTTAGACTTTCATCAGATCGGTTTGGGATGGTAAGGAATGTTGATGGTCAACGTTAGAGCAGGGCTAGAATGTTGATGTTCAACGTTAGAGCATGGCTAGAATGTTGAAATTTGACGTCACACATGGTCTTGGACATTGATATCAATGTCCAACACCATGTGTAATGTTAGATTTTAACGTTTTAGCCCTGCTCTAATGTCGGAATTTGAATTTTAACGTCCATCCATGATAGGAATTAGGATGTTGGATAGGAATTTGAATTTGAATTTAAATGGGTAAATTTTTTGCGTGTATTTAGTTGTTTTTTTTAATGTCATGCGATTTCTAACGAAAAACATGTTTAAACAATGTCGTGTGATTTCTAACAAAGAAAACAATTCAATGTTATAGGATATTAATTAGTTAATTTACAGATGATTGGCCATCCGACATTGGTTTCGATCTTGAAAATGTTGATTTTTTTAAAATCTTGTTACTTTAAGTTGATTTTGAGAGAGTTTGAGGGAGAAGAGAGAAAGTGACACTAGACATATGACAAGGGCATTTTGGTCAAAAGTACAAAAGCGTCGACGATTCGTTATAAAACGTTGACGATATATCGCAAACCCCTGCACCCGATTTCTATGTTCTTCATCGATTATTGTAAGAATGTTAGAGTGGGCTATTATATCAAGGTTAACATTGTTCTTTCATGCACATGATTTACACATGTAACATCATTATTCATTTTACTCTTCTGATTTCAACTCCCTTGACCGTATCAATTCCTTCCATTTCTTTCAACTTCCTCTCACCACGCTTGCCACCCATCATCGTGCCATCCCCTTCCATATTTCAACTCTCTCGATCGTTTCAACCCCTTCCCTTTCTTTCAACTTCCTCTCACCACGTTTGCCACCCATCATCGTGCCATTCCATTCCATTGACATGCACCTCTACCGCTCTACATGCCACCCGCGCCTACGGTACCGTATCAAGACCCGGGGTTTTTCGCTTCTTTCGCAGTTGCCTCACGAACCGTTTCAAATAAATGTACAATCCCAAATCCCATCTAAGTAGGCAAATAGAGTTATTTCTAAGGTAGAAACACTACCTGAATGGATAAAACTCTACATGTGTTCCTAAATCCGCGCTTATGAGTTGAACCATGTCAACTCTAAGAAAGAAATGCTCACAACCCTTCGCTACTTTAAAGTGGCGCCACCCTTCATGGGCCTGTGTAAAGGGGTGAGAAAAGGGTTGTAACACTACAAGAATTCTCATTTCGGGCGACTATTAAAATGCGACTGATTAAATTAGTTGATAAGTTGGTGACTGAAAAAAGATACGGGCGACTGAAAGTGGTCGCCAAATTGGCGACTGTAGCATCCTAAGAAATTCTATATGAAAAAATCGGGCGACTGAATGTAGTCGCCAAATTGGCGACTGAAAAGCAGATTGGCGACTGCTTTTAGTCGCCAAATTGGCGACTGCTTAAATTCAGTCGCCAATCTGTGTTATATGCCATATTTCGCGAAAACATCCCCTTCCTTCTCTCTTACTTTACTCTTTCGAAAATAATCCAAAAAATCTGATTTCCTTCCTTAAATCCGACGACCACCTCCACTACCACTCCGACCCCTTCTCTTTGCCGGAATCCGTCCACCACCACAACCACTCCAACTATCACTCCTCAATTTCTTTTAGTTTGTGAAGGTATGTTTATAGTTTTAATTTCAATTTCTTAGATTAATGTTAAGTTTACTTGTTTAAGTTGTGATTTTCATTAGTTTTTGATTATTTGATAGGTTTATTTTAAGATTTGTAATGATTATTAGGTATTTAGATGTTATTTAGTTAGGATTTGGTGAAGTTTGAATGAGTGTTAGTGATTGTAATTTTTATTAGTGTTGTTAGTATTGGGGTTTGTTTAGATGTAATTTTTATTAGTGTTGTTAGTATTAATTTTGTTATTGTTAATTTTGATTTATGTTAGTGTTGTTAGTAATGAGGTTTTGATAATTTTCATGATTTGTGTTAGTGTTGTTAGTTTGGTAAAAAGTACTCTTCTTGGCCCGTAATGGTCACTCCATACAACTTACCACCTTGGTTATGTATGAAAAAACAATTCATCTTCTTGTCACTAATTATTCATGGTCCTGATAATCCAAAAACCGCCTTAAATGTTTATTTGCAACCTTTGGTGGAAGAATTGAAACAATTGTGGGAAGTAGGTGTGCAAACATATGATGTGTCACTAAAGCAAAATTTTCAACTAAGAGCTTCACTCTTGTGGATCATTGATGATTTTCCCGCCTATGGTATGCTATATGGATGGTCTACCGCGGGAAAAAATGCATGTCCTTGTTGCATGCACCAAAGCAAAGCGTTTTCGCTTCCTTTTTCCACAAAAGCGAGTTGGTTTGATTGTCATAGACGATTCTTACCGGAGGGGCATAACTTTAGGAGCAACAAAAAAGCTTCCAGAAAAGGTAAAGTGGAGCGGGATGATGCTCCAGATCAACTTCCGGGAGATAAGGTGTGAGATATGGTTTGTGATTTGTCACGTACTGTTGATTGTACTAAAACAGAGACGGATGGGCTGAAAAAGAAGAAAATTGGTTGGTTTAAAAGAAGCATTTTTTGGTATCTTCCTTATTGGAAGACGATGTTAATTAGGCACAATTTGGATGTAATGGGTATAGAAAAGAACGTCTTTGAGCAATTGATTCACATGATTATGGATGTAAAGGGAAAGACTTGTGCTACTGTTAAATCACGAGAAGACTTGAAGACAATATGTCATCGTCCCAAAGTTCACATTCGTAGCGATGAGTCTAAGACAAAATCTATTTTACACTTGACAAAGCTCAAAGGAAGGTATTATGTGAGAAGGTTAAGAAAGTTAAAATTTCCTGACGGATATGCATCCGATTTTAGTCGATGTGTTGATATGAGGAGCTAAAGTTGCAAGGCTGGAAAAGTCATGATTGTCATATCTTCATGGAACGATTATTACCTGTTGCTTTGAGACATCTCCTCCCGACCCCCGTGTGGAATGCAATTGTTGAGATAAGTCAATTTTTTCGAGATTTATGTTCGTCTTCAATATGTGTTGATGACATGATTCGTCTTGAGGAGCAAATACCAGAGATATTGTGTAAGTTCGAGATGATCTTTCCTCCATCATTTTTTAATTACATGGAGCATCTACCGATACATTTGCCTTACGAAGCCAAAGTTGGAGAACCCGTCCAATATAGGTGGATGTATCCATTTGAAAGGTAAGAGCTAACTAGTAATTAAATTATAATTATTATCGTATTATATAATTAATTTAATATTTATAGACTAGTCTTAACAACTATTAATCCCATGAATTATTGAATAGGTTTCTTAATCACGTGAAGAAGAAAATTAGTAACAAAGCTCGGGTTGAAGGTTCTATATGCAATGCGTATTTAACGGAAGATATTGCAAATTTTTGCTCTCTTTACTTTGAAAAACATATAGAAACCAAAGCAAAATAGTTGAGTGTTGATAAAGCGGATGAACTTGAGACAAGTTTACCCGAGTTTTTCCAAATGCATGATGATGAAGGTTGTTCATCAATTGGGGGAACAAGATATTTGGATGACAAAGAATATGATCGTGCTCACCTTAACGTTCTTTCAAATTGTGAGATTTTGGAATCATATGAAACGGAGTTTGTGAATGATTTCATTAAAGAACATCCTAATGTGAGTAGAGATGATGTTTGGAGTAACCATGAGGATGATGATGTTTGGAGTAACCATGAGGATCAATTTTCAGCATGGTTTCGGAACCATGTAATTGAATTAAATATCCAAGATGATTTGATAAGGACTTTGGCATTTGGTCCTTCAGGAATGGTTAAAACGTGGAATCGTTACTCGAGCAACGAATTTAATTTCCATACATTCAACTACGGTAAAGATAAGGCGAGGTGCAATTATGGTGTTACTATTTTTCTCTTGATGACAATGAATACTATGGTATAGTTGAGGATATCTTTGAGTTCAGCTATAATGGGCGTGACTATTCTTATAGAACTGTATTATTTAAGTGTGATTGGAAGGATAACTGATGAGCGGTGATTTTGTCGTCGATTCACGCATAAAAAAAATAAACCCAATATAGTAGTATATAGGGGTCGAATCCACGAGGATGGAGGGGTCAACTACAAGCTTGAATGTGTCCTATTCTAGCCTAATAAGAATTGAGTGAGGGGACCAACTAAGAACTACTAAACGCAACAAATTGCTGAAAATAATAAGGTTGTAAACAAATTATGGAGAACTAAGGTAAAGGGTTCACCTTAGGGGGGGATCAATGGGTTAGTTAACTAATTAGCAAGTGGTGGTAAGTTTGAGTAGAAGACAAAGCTATCGCATTTGTCTCGAATTACTCATATAAACACTAGTCTAATCATCTCTACCGCCGTCGCTTAAGAGATAATCAAACGCCATTCGATGAAGTGCGTAAAACTTTCGTTTAGGCAATTCATCGAACACCTAGTGTGCATATGAGTAATACTCTAATTATCACCACGAATCCACTAATTATTCAACTAGTTATCCCACATAATCCTCCATAGGTTCCCCTAAACCCTAGAGGGGAAACTACTCACTCATATCGAAAGGAAATTCAATATTAACTAAGGGTTGCACAAGGAAATCAACAACAATCAACATTTTCTAATTAACAATGAATAAATAACAAGGCTTGAAATGAAAACTTAATTAAGGACAAGATTAAGTAAAGAAATTATACCAACTTAGAAAAAGGTGAGAACTTTGATATAATAACCCAGATTTTGTTACAAATCTTTGAATACAAACCAAGTTCCAACTCTAAACCAAGTCTCGATTGCTAATTAACCAACTAATAAGCTTAATTATGGAAGATTAATAGAAGATTAAGTACTAATTCTATGAGAGTTTCGGATCTAGGGTTTCGTGCCCTCTAATTACGCAAGAGGATCTATTTATAGGTTTACAAAATGTAGGAAAGATGGGCTTTGAAAGACTTCATGGGCTGGCAAGGTCACGACCGTGAAGGGTGTTTTACGGTCGTGAAAGTAGTCTCACGACCGTGAAACTGCAAGTCACGGTCGTGAGATATGTGGTAGGGCAGGACCTTCTTTCACGATCAAGTCACGACCGTGAAATGAGTTTCACGACCGTGACTTCACTTTCACGACCGTGAGCTGAAATGCTCGAAAATCCATCTTCTTGGAAAGGCATCTCACGACCGTGAGATACCTTTCAGGCCCGTGAAATGCTCCTTTTCCTTCTTCCTTTGCTTGACTTTGTTGCTTCCTTCCCGGTTTTGCTTGCCTTGACTCGAGAGGGCTTTGGCGCATCGAGTAGGGCCCCCCAAGGATATGTGGGGCCCCCAAGGTATGCCGTGGGTCCTTGTAACAACCCGAAAAGTACCCTATTTTTCTAGTGAAAAATATTTTACGGATACTTTTCAGCAAACTTAAGTTTTAAAATAGAATTTATTGTTTCGAGTCGTATTTGGAAATTCCGAGTTCGTATTTGGAATTTCTGGGAGATTCCATGAGAATCCCGTTTTTAAGTCAACTTTGACTTTCGTTGACTTTTCCGACTTACCTCGTAAATTTAAAGACCAAAATTATATTTGAAAAATAATATATTTAATTTATTTTTATTAAGATTTATTTGAATTTATGATAGTTTAATAAAATTATTTTGAATTTATTCGGAATTTATGAGAAGGTTTTACGGTTTAAACCCGAGCGTCATTTAACTATTAAATCCCGAAACAAACCTGAAACTCGACTTTGGCATGAGTCACACGCCCCATGTCATCTTTTTCCACTCACATTAGATATTTGAATTCTTTCGATTAAACTAATACGAATATCTAAGATGTTTGTAACTTTATCGATCCGTCAGTTTAAATTACGCAAATCGATCAAAATCAGACCCGGTTTCTTCTCATGTCACACGGCTCTTCCTCCTCTAATAGGACTAGATATTTTTCTTTCTTTTCATTACAATAACATAATATCTAGATATTTGGTTTAATTAACTTAATATCTAATTATATCTAATCAAATACCGTAATATAATTATTAAACCCGAGTCAATTCCGTAACAACAATTTCAAAACCCGACTCATTAATTCTTCTATAACTACACGGCCAACCACTCACCATTACTCACTAACTACCTTTTCATTTTACAATAAATCAACTTAAGATCTAATTAACCACTTTTCTTTAATCGTTCTTCATCGTTCTTCATCGTTCTTCGTGTTCGTCGTTCTTGAGCAAAATCGTCATAAAACCTTCCTTTCTTATTCACATCCGTCCTAACTTATATTTCTAGAATCTCCTCTTCGCTCTCCATCTTCAAGTACGGTTTATTTTCAATTCCGACAAAATCGTTTTCAACACTTTAATTATGGAAAATCAAGTTTTAATTCTAACAATATTATTCTTGTCATTTCTTATAGGAGAAGATTTTGAAGACGAGTTTGGTGACTCGTATATTTTGGGAGAAGATTAGTAGACGGGTTTTCTTTAGTTCTTATTTTGGGTGCTAATTTATTTTGTGCTAGCTAAGGTAACGATTCCGAGTTACTCGACGAATTAATGTTACATACCTTTGTATCTTTTGTTTTTGTTCATGTCATTGTTATTTATGGTTTTTAGAAGTAACATGTTAAGTAGGTATGATTATTATGTTGTATGGAATTTTTAACATGTTTAGTGTTCTTGACATATTTGGATGATTTATTTATAACCATGATTTTTGTATGAATGATGGTTGAATTGGATGTTTAAAAATGGATGTTGTTAATAAAAATCATGTTAGAATTTATTTGGAGTGGGGGTTGTTTTGGCCGTGTAAGGTGGTCACGGGTGGAGGCTGAGAACCGGCCGGTTCAGGCCTGGTTCAGCCCGGTTCAGGCCGGTCCAGCCAGGTCTGGGTTGGTCCGGGATTTGGTCTTTGGGTTTGTGTCGATGTTTGATTGTTTTGTTGTTGTTTTGACGGGTTTTAAATATGTTAAGCATGCGGGAAAATAGTAAGAAACGGTTTTAGAAATTTTAATCAAAACAGCCCAAACCAGGCCCGTGGGCCCAGTCCAGGTCCGGTTTGGTCTCGGCCCAAATTAGCCCGTGGGTCCCTCTTTGGACTTGTGACGGTTTTTGAGTTTATTGTTAATTTATCGTGTTTTGTAATATTTAGCAAGTGGGAAATTTTAATAAGTAAATTATTTAATTAAAAGTATTTTTCATAATATTATAAATTCTCACATGTTAGAAATTATAATACGTGATTGTAGTTTAATTTTATATCCTTTAAGTCAAGCGGGTTTTCGTATGATTTTAAATAATTTCCATGTTAGAAGTTTTAATAAAATAACATGTAATGAATATGATGATTTTATGTTCAAGTCTAATTGGTAAAGACTCTGTTTCTAGCCGGTTTGACCAAACGGGTTTGGTCGAACTAAGATCTAGTCAGCCCCGTTTTGACTGATGACCCGTCGCGGAACTCGGGTCGGGGATTTGTCTTCAAGTAAGGTTTTATTTAATTTATGAATGAGCCTTAGTAGATATGAGGCGATATGATATTTGAATATGATTTATATGCAATTAGTCACATGATAGGAAGTTTTTCCCGTGACTGTTTGATTGTATGATATATGTCGTGTTTACTAAGTACCCATAGAGAATTATGAATATATGGCGTCTTGACCATTCTAATTCTAAATGAGTATCTTGGACCATGTCATAGATAGGCCTTACTATCTTTAACGAGTATATAGTTCACTGCTTGATAGCTTTTCTGTCACGGCCTGGGGGGTTTATCTCCAAGTCGGGGCATGGCTGCCTAATAGTTCCACTTTGGGAACGGAGCCAGCTTAAGTACTAGCCAACTCTGCTTAGGGGGTCGCCTAGTAGAGATACTTGTGTACTTTTGGTCATGAGACGGGG
>JAIUZE010017981.1:0-11638 GCA_022085475.1 Heliosperma pusillum | reverse complement strand
CATCAGCCCTTGGCATGAGCTTGTTTCTCCTCTTGTCTGGAAATCTCTCTTTTCTTAAATGCAACCATACAAGATCGCCTGCTTTGAATTCCCTTGCTTTCTTAGGCCCCTTGGACCTGGCCTTGTACAACTCATTGGACCTTTCAATCTGCTTCTTGACTTGCTCATGAATCTGTATCATTTGCTCAACTCTTTTCTTTGCATCATAGCTTGCCTTGTTTCCTTTGACTGGTGCTAGGTCTGTAGGCATGAGAGGATTAGTGCCATAAACTGTTTCAAAAGGACTTTTACCTGTGCTGCTGGAGGGAGCCCTGTTGAAGGCAAACTCAGCTTGTGCTAGCTTGAGGTCCCAATCTTTCAATGACTTAGAAACAATGCTCCTTAAGATCTTCCCTAGTGTTCTGTTAGTGACTTCTGTCTGCCCATCAGGTTGGGGATGGTGAGAAGTACTAAACAATAACCTGGTCTTCAACAGCTTCCACAAGGTTCTCCAGAAATGGCTCATGAACTTTGTGTCTCTATCTGAGACAATGCTTCTAGGGACCCCATGTACCTTGACAACTTCCCTAAAGTATAGTTCAGCCACCCCCAATGCATCCTCAGTCTTCTTACAAGCAATGAAATGTGCCATCTTGCTGAATCTATCTACAACCACCATGATTGAATCCTTTCCCCTTTGAGTTCTAGGTAAGGCTACAATAAAGTCCATACGGAGGTCTTCCCATGGCTTGTTGGGTACTGGAAGTGGTGTGTAAGGGCCTGCTTGAAAGTGTGCCTTGGCTAGTTGACAAGATCTGCATCTCTTGAGGGCATCTTGCACATCACTGAGCATCTTAGGCCAATAGAACTGGTCTTGTAAGATGTCATAGGTCGTCTGTACCCCAAAGTGACCAGCAAGGCCATTGGAGTGAACCTCTTTGACCAGTAGTCCCCTATAAGGTCCCTTAGGCACACACAGTTTGTTTCCATAGAATAAGTATCCTTCTTGAGCTGTGTACGTGCTCCCTTTCTTGACTTGCCCTTCTTGGTGTACCTCCCATTCATGCTTGAAGTCTGGGTCCTCTTGATAGAGCTCTTTCATAAATTCAAACCCCAACACCCTTTGCTCCATGAAGGTCAACATTACAGACCTTCTAGACAATGCATCCGCTACAACATTGTTCTTACCTTCTATGTACTTGCTGGAGAATGAGAAAGATTGCAAGAACTCTACCCATTTGGCATGCCTGGGGTTGAGTTTGTGTTGTCCATTGATGTATTTGAGAGCCTCATGATCAGAATGAAGCACAAAAGGCTTAGGCTTCAAGTAGTGTCCCCAATGATTCAATGCCCTCACAATGGCATAGAATTCCTTGTAATATGTGGAATAGTTAAGCTTGGCCCCATTTAGCTTCTCACTAAAGTATGCCACAGGTTTCTTTTCTTGAGTAAGCACAGCTCCTATGCCAAGACCACTGGCATCACACTCTACCTCAAAGAGCTTGTTAAAGTCTGGTAGAACCAATATTGGAGACTTGCACAATAGCTCTTTGATCAGATTGAAGGACCTTTCAGCCTTCTCATTCCACTTGAACTCTCCCTTCTTCAGGCACTCAGTAATAGGGGCCATGATTGAACTAAACCCTTGTATGAACCTCCTATAGAAAGATGCCAACCCATGGAAACTTCTTACATCAGTAACAGTTTGGGGAATGGGCCATTCCTTGATTGCTTGCACTTTCTCAGGATAAACTGCTACCCCTTTCTTAGAGATGATGAACCCAAGGAAGTAAACCTCAGGCTGCATGAAGGTGCACTTCTCTAGCTTGCCATACAACTTGTTTTCTCTTAGGACCTCAAACAACAACTTCAGATGTTGCAAATGTTCTCCCTTAGTTGAACGGTAAATAAGAATATCATCAAAGTACACCACTACACACTTGCCTAAGTAAGGCCTTAGGACCTCTGTCATCAACCTCATGAAGGTGCTAGGGGCATTAGAAAACCCAAAAGGCATCACCAGCCATTCATAGAGCCCATGTTTAGTCTTGAAAGCTGTCTTCCATTCATCCCCTGCTCTTATCCTCACTTGGTGGTAGCCCTGCCTGAGATCAATCTTAGTGAACACTTGAGCCCCACTTAGCTCATCCAGAATATCATTAAGTCTAGGTATGGGAAACCTATACTTGATGGTAATGTTGTTGATGGCCCTACGATCAATACACATACGCCAAGTCCCATCCTTCTTTGGCACAAGCAAGGCTGGTACAGCACAAGGACTGAGGGACTCTCTGACATAGCCCTTGTTGAGTAGTTCACCTACTTGAAGTTGGAGCTCTTGTGTAGCCTTAGGGTCACTCCTGTAGGCTGGCTTATTGGGTAAGATAGCTCCAGGCACTAGGTCAATGTGGTGCTCTATCCCTCTTAGTGGTGGCAGTCCACTAGGAAGCTCAGTAGGGAAGACATCACCATAACTTTCTAGGATAGATTTGACCTCTTCAGGGATATCAATGATACTCATCCCAGTCTCCTTGACTAGCAATATGTATACAGGTTGTAGCTCATTTAGCTCTTGTGCTATTTCTGATTCACTTATCAACATGACTTCTTTGGAAGCCTCACTCATGGGGTTTGGGTTGATCTTTAAAGCAGGTGGTAAAGGTGCTAGGGTGATCTTCTTCTTCCCATACTTGAAGGTGTAAGTGTTGTCTCTCCCATGGTGTATGGCATCCCTATCAAACTCCCATGGCCTCCCTAATAGAAGGTGACAAGCATCCATAGGCAGTACATCACACAAGGCCTCATCAGCATATCCTTTCCCAATAGAAAATGGGACAACACATTGTTGATCTACTTTAACTTCAGCCCCCTTGTTCAGCCACCTAAGCTTGTAAGGTTGAGGGTGGTCTTTGGTGGCCAATGTTAGTTTATCCACCATTGTCTTAGAGGCTACATTGGTGCACCTCCCTCCATCCACAATCAGATTACACACCCTTCCTTTTATGGTGCACCTAGTTCTAAAGATCTGGTGTCTTTGATCTTCTTCTAAGGGTTGGGGTTGTGTGTGCATCACCCTCCAAGTCACCAGACTTAACCCAGCATCAGGTTCTATCAACTCCTCACTAGCCTCTATCTCAGGCTCTTCCATCTCCTCATCACAGACCAACACTTCATCATCTCCCCAATGGATTACTTCTAGGGTACTCAGAGCCCTTTTAGATGGGCATTCTCTAGCAAAATGTCCATACCCTTGACATTGAAAGCACTTTTTGAGAGGGGTAGTCTTCCTTTGGCCTGCCTCAACAGCCTTGCCTTTATCAAGGTTGAAAGGCGTCTTAACAGGAACCACAGGTTCTCCTATCTTAACTCCTACAAAAGGCTTGAAGGTGGGGGTTCTGGAAGGTGTCTTAGAAGCACTGGCCTTCCCTTTTCCCAATTTTTCTACCCTTAAAGACAAGTTGACAGCTTCCTCAAAGGAGTATATGTTTTGTAGCCTGACTTTGCTAGCTATCCTTTCATCCAACCCCTCTAAGAACCTTGTTATCTTTTGTTCAGATTTCTCAACAACCTCACATTGCAAAGTGAGTTGTTCAAAGTCTCTTAGGTAGGACTCTAAAGGTCTTTGGTCTTGCTTTAGGTGAGTAAGCTTAATGAACATGTCTTGAGTGTAGTCCATAGAGACAAACTTAGCTCTCATTTTCTTTTTCAGTTTGAGCCATGACTTTACAGGTTCTTTCCCTTCCCTAACCCTCAAGGTTTTCATGTTTTCATACCACAGTGAGGCATAGCCTTTTAGTTTCATGATAGCAACCTTAAAAGCCTTTCTATCAGTGTATCCTTTAAACTCAAAGACTATTTCTACAGACCTTAGCCAATCTAAGAAATCATCAGGGTTCAAGCTACCTAGAAAGTCAGGAATCTCTACCTTGATATCTTTGTCTTGGTGTCTGAGAAGATTGTGATATGAGCCATCTGAATCTGACATTTCAAACTGATCTACAGGTTGTCTCCTCCTTACTTCACCTTGTGGGAAAGGTGCTCCTCTTCCTCGACCTCTGCCTCCCCTTGTATCATTGTTCTGTTGGCCCTCAAGGAGTTCATTGACAGATCTAGAGACCTCCATTACAGTTCTGACAAGATCTTGAACTGTGTTTTCAAGACCTGTGATTCTCTTTTCACTCATGGTTGTATTTTGTGTTTTTAATGTAGTTAGGTAGATGAACTCAC
Organism: Heliosperma pusillum; assembly: GCA_022085475.1. Lineage (NCBI taxonomy): Eukaryota > Viridiplantae > Streptophyta > Magnoliopsida > Caryophyllales > Caryophyllaceae > Heliosperma > Heliosperma pusillum. The sequence goes on along the minus strand of JAIUZE010017981.1, from coordinate 7,432 downwards.
AAACCAAAGCTCTGATACCAATTTGCACTGAAACTATTCAGAAAGACAACTAAACAATGACAATTTGATTGAAGTTCAGACACTTTGCAAATACTCTGTTTCTGTTTGGACTAATTGACAAAGAACTAAGATATGACCTTAATCAAAGCACAAAGCCAATGATTGAGGGTTGAACTGTGATCCCAGCACACAGCTAAGGACCCAAGCTCACTTCCAAGCACAAAGCGAAGGAAGTTGTCTCAAGCACACAGCCAAGAGATGCAACAGAAACAAGGTTTCAGTTTTATATTTTACTTCAAATCTGTCTTTCATTCATTAGGAAATGGCCTTATATAGGCAAGGAGATTACATCCTACTCGTTCAATACATCCTAGGGCCACAATTGGCTTGCAAAAGAAACAGAAATAACAGCTAAATTGTTCAGAATTAAAGCAATAAAGTAGAAAAGCAGTCTAATGAGACAATCTGCCTTAATGGGGTTGTTTAGGTTGAAACTGGTGGAGGAGTGGACTTCCAGGCTTGAATCTTGAGCTCAACTGAAGTTGGATGAATGCCAAAGGGTCTGCTAAAAGATCCTCGAGCTTGTTTGTTCAAAATAGGAAAGTTTGATCGTGACATTTAAACTACTGCAAAAGGCTGAATTCCTGGACAGTTTGTAGTTGTCCCTAAGCTAACTTTTTGTGTGATTGTTTCTGGGGGGGGAAGTCCTGGGGAAAGTTGTAGAGGACCTTCCCAAGACATAGGTTTGAGGGTTGGTTAGGCTTGTTTGATTGTGTGGGGCCCCATGGACCTTGTTTAGAAAAGCAGTGATAGGCTGTTTTTGGCTGGGGGCTGTTTTTGTTGTGTTGGGTTTGTTGGGCTGTTGGCTGAGCTTTGTTGTGGCCTAGTATTGGGAAGTGGATGGCTAGGCTTTGTTCTGGTTGTGGTGGTGTTGTCTTAGCAGGCTTGAAGTGGTTGTGGCTTGGACTGAATAGAACATTGTCATAGCTGGTCATGGTGTTGTCTGAATGTAGGTTGTTGTTTTGATGTTGAGTCTTGTCTGGAGTTTGTGTCTTGTCTTGAGCTCGTGTCATGGCTCGTGTCTTGGCTTGGTCACATACTCCCGTTGCACAAGAATTCTAAGTGTAGAATAGTCAAGTTGACTTACCATTTTTAGATAAAGGTAAGCATGCGATGAACTAATTTTTTGTCTATAAAAGATGGGTCTTGGAATCACTTATATAATTTCGTGAGGGGTCATTATATGAGTGACTTGTTTAAAATTGTTTTTACAAGTAAATTATATATAAGCAATGAATGTTTATTTTCCGTTGATATTTATTTTATTCGCGCAATGACAATTATTTTTCTTCTATGAACTTATAAATCCGTTAAATCGTGGAAAAGGTTTCCATTATTTTATACGGTAGTATATTGATTGCAATCTTCGTTTAAACCACTGTAGCTAAAGACAAAATGAATTTTATCTTTTGATCCTCAGATTCACCGTTGCAAATGTCTCTTATGAAGAGTAAATGAATAAGTCACACTTAGTCAAAAGCGTTTTTGAATATTTTGTGACGCCTTCTTATAACAATGGTACATCAAATTTTTTGCTCCAAAGAAAATATTTGTATTTTGGTATGTCGTCATAATGCTCCTTATCGAGGCTTACCTCAAAAGAGGCCAAATCAGTTGGGACGACTAGGTTAATCGATTTATTTAAAATCGTGAATAACGAAATACCGTAGTCACTTCATGAACGGTTTATCCTTTTGAAGGTAAAACCATGAATGAAATGAAGAATAGTCTTCACAATAATTCCAATATACTTATCTAAGTAGAGATTCATGAAAGTCAGTGGGAGCACTAAGAATGATGTTTATTTTCTTAATTGTTAAGACGAGGTTCAAAAGTAGGTTGCCTCGACTTTGACACAAGGCAAGGGATAAAGGCAAGACTATTTTGAATAGTAAAGTCAAAACCCAAGCAAGGTGTCGAACCCAACTTTTGACGATTCTATTTTACAGTGTAGGACACAAGAAAAGAATCTTCCCAAAGTTTTCTAAAGAGTTAGAAATTAGGTGTAATTTTTCACCCATAATATCTATATGATCGACATTTATTTTGCTAAATGCAATTTTTTGCGTATTAGATACCTATTATGGTTTTCATCAATGTATTCAATGCATATAATAATGATTCGTGCGACGACTAACCATAATTAAATGTCGACCTACAAGGGAAATATAACTATTGTAGCTTTATTTCTATAGAGACATATAAAAGTTATAATGTGATCAATCTAGTTTTGGATTTAGAGGTATACTTCAGTAAACGTTATTATGTACATAACCTCAAAATAAAGAATATAGTATCCACTTAAGTATACGACACAAGTGTTTCACTTTTGTGAATAGAACAAACGTTGTATCTTTTTATGCCTATACTTGGTCAATGGTTATCCCATACCAATCAAAGGTAAATATATTCTTGATCTAAACTAGTAATAATTACTTGTCATATAGATTGTAAAAGCTCAAAATTGGGGACCCTTATCTAATCTTAATTCTGGATTGTGTAGCACATTAAGAGGCTAGTATTGACAACTATCTCTAAACCATCTGATTTTGAATCTTATGGTGCGTGCGAATCTTGTATTCAAGGCAAGATGATTCGTGCCCTTTTGTTGAAAAGGAAATCGAACTAGTAAATTATTGGCCCCATTACATAAGAATACGTGTGGTCCAATAACAAACACAACCAGAGATGGTAATGATTACTTCACTTGATTTACCGACGATTTAAGTAGATATTATGTTTGATTCTTCTTAATGAGGTGCTAAGAGAAATCTTTGAAAAGTTCAAAGAGCTTCAATGAGAAGTAGTTAACCACCAGAGCATTAGATCAAGGACTTACGACTAATTCGTAACTATAAATATCTAAGTATTGACTTTGATTTTCACCAAAAGTATTGTGAAATGGTTTCACAAGTTAAATTCTCTAACACACATTATTAGATAAGGTGTTGTTGAATAGAGAAACAGAACCTTATACGATATGGTTTTGTCTTTGTCAAGTCAAAATGAGCCATTTGACTAACCTTGGGATCTTAATATTTTTGTCTGCTATTTCTTTTCCCACCATATTAAAACACATTTAAAGCAGTCTGATTTCATTCCATATACGATATGGGTAGGTAGCGTACCTAATTTATAAGTTATTTGAATGAAACAAGTGCTCCATAATCCCACATTGACCACGAGAACAAAGCGTTTGTGACTCGTGATGCTGTCTTTTAATAAAAAATACGATTATTTCTTGATAAGACAGAGTGGGAGAAAATGTTTCAAGAGCCACAAACTGAGCATAAGGTCCGGAAAAAAGTTTTCCTCATTGCTTGTTCAGTAGTTGTTTCTTCGGAACCTAGGAGGACAGGTGGAATTTTATCACTCCTTAATAGTGATGAAATATGTGACTTATAAAAGACTGTTTTAGTCCCAACTTCTTGATATGGCTTAGAGTCATACGATTCGTAATGGACTCCATGCATGATGGTCAGGTATGTGACCTGGTAAATTTTACTTGAAGAAGTACGACCTCTTCAATGTAAATTGATTTTTAAGATCGAAATTTGCATGGATGAACATTAAAAATGTTTTCAAAGATAACTTGGTAGGCAAAGAGTTTTGCACCGACCTTAATTCTTTGATCCATTCGAATATACTTAGCGATTACAGCATATCATAATAGTATGATGTCAACTGGATCCCAAGAACCACCTTCTTGAATACGATTCTAGAAGAGGTAGTATATTTTATATTCACCTGTGGGTTCGTAGATCCTAATTATCCTAAGTTAATTTGCAAGCTTAAGAGGATGTCTTAAGTAAGCACTAAAGAGTTGGAATTAGTGTATCAATCATGTCATAAAATATTTCTCGATATCTCGAGGAATTATGTTTTTACATGAAGTTAAGTGGGACTAAAGTGGTATGCATTAGTCTTATATGTGGAGACATATTGATCATTTTAGATGATGGAAGATTTTGAAAAAGTAGAATACATCTTTTAGATATCTGGATTTATGGAGATAAATCTAAAAGGATATTAGCATTGAGTCAAAATTCTTATATTGATAAGATCTTTGACTAGTTCAAGAAAGTTGAACACATAATAATTGATTCCTTTTGCTTCCGCTGCGGGGTCAATTATATACGCTGTGATGTATACTCAATCCGACATTTCGCATGCTTTGAGTATGACGAATCATTTGCAATCAAATCCAAGTGAGAGTCACTTGATAGCCATAATGAACATCCTTAGTACTTGCGAAGGACTAAAAGATATGTTCCATGTGTTTGGAGTTTAAAATAAGTTGCGTGTAAGGGTTACACAGATTTCAGTTTCCAAACTGATCAAAGTGATTTGAAATCACGAGCTGGCTGTGTTTTATAGAAGATTTATCTGTTGGAAGAGTTCCAAACAGAAAATACTATTGGAAAGGTTCCAAGTAGGAATGACATTTTCAAAGATAAATGTCATGTATCCGCTGGAAGTGTTCCAGGCAGTTTATCATTGCGGATTTAACAACGGAAATGGAGTACATTGCGTCATATGATGATGCATATGAAAGTAGCTTGGATTCGCCAGTATTGGAGGGACTAGAAATAGTTCATATAGCTATATATCCTATCCCATTATACTGGTAAAACAGTGGGAGCTACCTTTAGGCCAAGAGTCCTAAGTCTAGATTCAAATCTAGACACGTACTCAGAAAGTTTTATGTAATATGAGATTACATAGACAAAGAGAAATAGCAATCAGAATGATGGGAAAGATACAAGTATTGCTAATCCATTAGCCATGCTTTTTGCAGGCTGAACATGATAGTCATGTCATTTCAATGGGGATTGAAATATGTACCTGAATTGCTAAAGATTATAAGATATGAAATTATTGATAGCGTATCAATTTTTCCCAATATTTGATAATCGCATTCATTGTTAGAGTTTCATTAAAAACTCTTATTTGTTTGACTAAATTTTACTACGTGTTGGATCCGAATTGGTTGCAAAGGAAAGGTTTGACCCAAATCAAGTGACAGGACGAATTAGTATTTTGTCCCTGTCATCTCAATGAGGTGACGTTCTCGAAAATGACTAGATTGAAGTCGACGAGGTGGTTCAGCACCATGGGTCATGGAGATGACTGGTCGTTTACATAGACAGAATTGTATTGGAACACTCTGTCGGACAGTGACATTGTAGAGACCCTTAATTTCAATTTATTTGATGCCTGGTCGTGGCAGGCGTCTTCTATCTTATTCCTATAAGTCGATTCTTTTGACTGGCGACCGTCTATCTGAGTCGGTGCAGTTTCCGATTGGTTTTGGTTGATGTTCTAGGTCGTGCCGTAAAAGGAGGCCGATGGACTTCTTCTGTATCATGGTGATCTGCATCATACAGAGTAGATGGATCAACAGGAATTGTCCACCCACGTTGGGTAAAAACATCTTTAGGCCACTCGAGGAGAAGTTACTGTAAATGCGTGGACACGCTCGGAAAGAGATCTATGGTAGATTTTCCGGTCAGACAGTTACTCTCCCTATCGAGAAAACCACTCTAGATATTGTCAATAGCAAGTGCGACCTGAAAGACACCTTGCGTTGAGTGGGAGATGTGATAAAGAGACAAGAGAATCGGTGACGCACACTTGTGTCAGACAAGTGGGAGATTGTTGGAGTAGGTGTCCTCCACAATAGTGCGCCACATAGTAAATCTTATTAAGGAATATAATTGGGATATTTATTGACTATATATATGATTAGTCAGTTGATTAACGTAAATCAATAACGGTTGGCTAACTAGAGTTGGACGTTATTGTCGTTTGACGGCGGTGATCAACTGATCCCTTTCGGTCACACCTAAAGGATGAAATCCAAATAGTAACTAATTATTTGTATACGATACAGTTAATTAGTACATTACATATATTCGATATGTACGAGAGTTAATTGTTAGAAATTGAGTTAAGAACTCAAATTCAATTAAGCTTATTTTTCATTTTTGCGATAATTGACTAATAAATTTATATCTTATTTTAATACGATTAAATAAGATTTAACTTAGTAATTAATCGTTAAATTAGTAAATTAGTTGAGGTTTTGAGATAGAGGTAATTAGTTAATTATATTTACAAGGAGTTGTAAAATAAATTAACCAAGCATTGTGGGACCCATTATATATTGATATAATGGTAAAATTTTACTTAAAATGTTAAGTACATATTATTTATTTAATTGAGTCATATAAATGTTATATGATCAAATTAACACTTAATTATACAAGATAATTAACCATATGATCAATAAGTATTTGTGAGACAAATATCAAAAATCAAAATGGATCCTACTAGGCCTAAATGGCCGGTTATATTGTAGTTCAAAGGTGATGATTTTTGTTCTTGTTTTTACTCTTTAGTTACTTATTGAAAGTGACATAACAAGTAGTAAACAATCATCATCTTTTCTACAACACTCCACTCTAATGCATGTGATCAAATTGAACAAAATAATAGTCCAAATGTGGACTACATGGTCCGGCCAAATGGCTTATTTAATGAACAATTGTTGTTCATTTTATACTTACTTGATTTTGTGCAATTTGTTTACTTCTCTCTAAAACTCTTCTTATCACTAAAAACTCTCAAATACTAATATTTACTAAGTATTACTAGTGTAATAATACAGTCATAATATTAGTAGTATAATATCTATCTTATTATCTAGTTAATAATAAGGGTAGATTATTTGGGTTAATCTTGGTGCAACTTGAAGGAGGTCTTCTAGGTTGGAGATTTCTTGTGTTCATCCATATTTATAGCTCAAGAACAACAAGAAGGAGTTCTTGTTGTGCCCATATAATTTCCATATCAATGTGCGGAAATTTCTTCTTTTATATAAATGTCTTTATATTTGCATGCATGTTGCATAGATCATTATAAACTAAATTAATAAGTAATTTAGTAAATAATTAGAGGAGTCTAATTAAGGTCTATGGACTTTCAATTGGTATCAGAGCTAGCTTGTAGCATGCATGTTCATTTTGGACATTTTTATTAAAGTTATAAGATAACTAATAAATCAAAGATGTTGAGTTAAAATACGATTCTGACGAAATTTTTTGGTGCATGTATACCTACTGACCTCAAAATGTTTGTGGTCAAAATTTTGGCGTTTAAACCGAGTTAACATGCATTTTATGAGTTAAAAGTTAACTAAAAATAGTTTCATGTTGATTCTGGCCATGAAATTTTAATATGATCTCACATGCATTTCTTACATATTGTATGTAAAATTTCGTTACTTTTACTTATGTATTGCATGTTCATTGATTTTTATACGATAAAAGTCGATAATATGAGATTATAATGTTCATAAAATTGAAAGTCC
>JAIUZE010017980.1:0-33559 GCA_022085475.1 Heliosperma pusillum | reverse complement strand
AACTTAAGTTCTACTGAAAAAGTATCATAAGCTATTGCTTAAGGCAAATTGGGTACTTTTCGGGTTGTTAAAATCACCCCTCCTTTTAAAAAAGTTTCTCCTCGAAACTTAGAAGAAGAAGTAACATATATGTAGGTCTATTTCAAAACTGTTAAAATTATATTTGTAATAAAATACGGGGTCTTATCTTCGGCACGGCAGGTTCTCGTCAGCAGTCACGAATATCGGTAGAAGGTACGTAATCTTCAACGGTTAAATCGAATAGAAAGAGGAAAGAAAGAAGGAAATTTACCTCAAGCAAAGAGCTCGGGATATTAAGCTAACATTTTAGCTTCGGGTTCCCAAGTTTCTGATTCGACGTTTCCACAACGCCAAAGGATACGAACTAAAGGCACCACCTTGTTTCGGAGTTGTTTGTTAGCCCTTTCAAGTATACGAATCGGCCTTTCGTCCAAAGCCAAATTAGGTTCCAAGTCCAACACTTCTTCTTGAATAATATGACTCGGATCACTGATATACTTCTTCAATTGCGAAACATGGAACACATCATGAACTTTGCTCAAGTGCGGAGGCAATTCCAGACGATAAGCAACAGGACCAACTCTTTGAAGCACACGAAACGGTCCAATATATTTAGGACTCAACTTTCCTTTCACTCCAAACCGTTTCACTCCTTTCATTGGTGATACTTTAAGGAAACCCGATTCATAACGACATCCAAACTTCAAGTGGTCGACGACGAACATCGGCAGGATAGGATTTCTGTATATCTTGCGCAGTGCTTCATTCGCCTCGAATGACTTGACCTTGATCGATCGTCTCAGTAACTATGTCGGGACTCAACATATGATCATCTTGCACTTGATCCCAACAAACAGGACTACGGCATTTCCTACCGTATAAAGCCTCATATGGTGACATCTTGATAGATGCATGATAACTGTTGTTATAAGAAAATTCCACCAAAGACAAACACTTCTCCCAAGAATCATGAAAGTCCAAAGCACAAGCACGAAGAAGATCTTCCAAAGTCTGGATCGTCCTCTCGGTCTGACCATCAGTAGCGGCATGAAATGCTGTGCTCATCAACAATTTACTACCCATGGCTTCTTGTAAAGCCGTCCAGAATCGGGAACAGAATCTCGGATCACGATCTGAGACTATACTTTTAGGTACTCCATGGTAGCGCACTATCTCATCCACATAGCTACGAGCTAAGACATCTATCTTCCAAGTTTCTTTGATGGGCACGAATCTGGCACACTTGGTTAGACGATCTACAATAACCCAGATGGCATTCTTTCCACTAGAAGTTCTAGGTAAAGCCATCACGAAGTCCATAGAAATAGACTCCCATTTCCACAAAGGAATCTCCAAAGGCTGCAGCAAACCTCCGGGTCTTTGATGATCAATCTTCACCTTCTGACAAGTAAGACATCTATTAACATACTCCTTCACTTCAATCTTCATCCTAGGCCACCAGAATTGTGGTCTCAAATCTTTATACATTTTGTCACCACCAGGATGAATAGAATAAGGAGAAAGGTGAGCTTCATCAAGTATTCTCTTCCTCAACTCGGCACTTCTCGGAACATACATTCGACCATGGTAACGAAGGTAGCCATCATTATCCACCCCACAATCCTTTGCTTGCCCAAGTGATATTTTTGCTCGAATGGCGATAAAAGTAGCATCCTCCGGTAAACAGGTACGAATCTCTCGATAAAAATCAGGTTCCGCCGTCAAAGCACCAAGATAATCAAACCCTTTCCCAACAAACTGTATCTCCAGCTTCTGAAATTCGGTTACTAGTTCATCGGGTAACGTACCAAGAGCATTTAATGAATGACTAGTCTTCCTACTCAAAGCATCTGCCACAACATTTGCTTTTCCCTCGTGATAAATCAACTCAGCATCATAATCATTCACCAACTCTAACCATCTTCTCTGCCTCATGTTCAACTCTTTCTGAGTAAAAATGCACCTCAAGCTCTTATGATCGGTGTAGATTCGGCAATGCACTCCAATAAGATAATGTCTCCAAGTTTTCAAGGCATGTACTACAGCTGCTAACTCAAGATCATGAGTCGGGTAATTCACTTCATGAACTCTGAGTTGTCGAGAAGCATAAGCAATGACTTTTCTATTTTGCATCAAGACACATCCCAACCCATGCTTTGAAGCATCACAATATACATCATAATCCGCTTCATCATCTGGTAAAGTTAAGATCGGTGCGGTAGTCAATCTCTTCTTCAATTCTAAGAAGGCAACTTCACATTCATCAGTCCAAATATACTTTGCTTCCTTCTTTAGCAATTGAGTCATCGGTCTTGCTAATTTGGAGAAATCTTTTACAAACCGACGATAATAACCCGCTAAACCAAGGAAACTCCGTATCTCGGACACATTTTTCGGACTTTTCCAATCCACAACCGCCTCAATTTTAGCTGGATCGACCATAACACCGTCGTTGGAAATGACATGACCAAGGAAAGATACCTCGGGCAACCAGAATTCACATTTGGAGAACTTAGCATACCACTTTTGGCGTCGAAGAACACCCAAAATGGTTCGAAGATGAATAGCATGTTCTTCCTTAGATTTTGAAAAGATCAGAATGTCATCAATGAATACCACCACACATTTATCAAGAGACTCCCGGAAGGTACGATTCATCTGATCCATGAATATAGCTGGAGCATTAGTCAAACCGAATGGCATCACATTGAATTCGAAATGACCATACCTCGAGCTGAAAGCAGTCTTCGGAATATCTGCTTCCCGAACGGGAATCTGATGATAACCCGATCTAAGATCAATTTTAGAGAAAGTAGAGGCACCCCGTAACTGGTCAAAAAGATCATTGATACGAGGAAGAGGATATTTGTTTTTGATTGTGACACGGTTTAATTCACGATAATCAATGCACATTCGCATAGAACCGTCTTTCTTATTGACAAATAATACGGGAGCACCCCAAGGAGAAGCACTAGGCCTTATAAAGCCTTTCTCTATCAAATCATCAAGTTGGATTCTCAACTCCTTCAATTCAGAAGGGGCCATACGGTAAGGAGCTTTGGCAATTGGTCCAGTTCCAGGAACTAGATCAATAGAAAATTCAACATCCCTTTCAGGAGCAATCCCGGGTAATTCATCGGGAAATACATCGGGAAATTCCCGAACAATAGGAACATCCTTTAAAGTAGGAAGAGAAGAATCGGAAGTAGTCACTACACATAGAAATGCTTGATGACCCTTCTTTAAAACATTCAACATTTTCATAGCTGAGATTAACTTCACCCTAGCTTGCTTTCTAACCCCTTGATAAGAAATACGAGCACCCAAAGGACTTTTAAGAATAATTTTCTGATAACGGCACTCGAATCGAGCATGATGAGTAGATAACCAATCCATGCCCAAAATAATATCGAACTCTTCAAGAGGAAAACGTAAAAGATTCGCCGGAAAAATAGATCCATTTATGGATATTGGAATGTCGGAATGAAGATAAGAACATGAAAATACTTCCCCGGATGGTAAAGAAATAGGAGTAGTTTCCCCGACTGAAGCTTTGAGCGGTAACTTGTCGGATAGTCTCATGGAAATAAAAGATAAAGAAGCTCCCGTGTCAAATAAAATTAAACACGGTAAATCATAAATCGAGAACATACCCGTCACAATGTCGGGTTGGGCATCCGCCTCAGCACGGCTCATAATAAAGATACGACCCTTAGGTCGCCCCGAAATAACCGGTGTAGAAACCGTCTTCTTCCTCTCGGGACATTCATTAAACCTATGCCCCGGTTTTTGACAATGAAAACATACTAGTGGCTTGTTGAAGCAACCAACACCCGGATGCATAGGCCTCTTGCACCGAAAGCACATACGATCTTTAAGATCGTTGTTGTTACTCGGAATAAAGGAACGGTTTCTCTGATTAGCTTGTCCACCCTGGAAGTTTCTCCTCTTGTTTGGAAAAGAGGGAGAAAAGGAAGGTCGAGATGAAGGATATAAAGGTCTCTTGCCAAAGGCATTAGGAGAAACATAAGAAGCACGAGCTTCCTCGGCAATCTCCCTGATAGAACTCTCCGCCCAGATGGCATCATTATAGATCGAGACAAAAGAAGTGGAACCTCTACTGATCTTCCCCTTTATCTGGGGAGAAAGCTTTCCCAGATAAAAGAAAGCCTTGTCTTCCTCTATCCTAATAAGTCGAGTGGCATAATGAGCCAACTCATTGAACCTCGTAGTAAACTCCTGAACGGATAGCTTTTCTTGCTTGAAATCCATGAACTCTTTCAGCTTTTGTTGTCTCAACTCGTCGGGGTAAAACCTCGCTTCCAAGAGCTCACGGAAACGAGCCCACCCGAAATTAGGCTCCACCTTCGCAGTAGGACCTGAAAGAGTCCACCACTGATCCGCTTCCTTCTCTAAGAAGTGAGAAGCTAGACGGACCTTGTCCTCTTCAAGGACATCATAAAGAGAAAAACTCTTCTCCATCTCTCGTAACCACACCGAAAGTTTAACGGGATCAACTTCACCATCGTAGGTTTTTGCTTGGCTCCTCGATAGCTGTGAAGCAACCCACATATAACTCCCGTGTCTCTCCCGATCAGGAACAGGAGTAGGAATCGGATTAGCTTGCTGGTTTTGCAGATTTTGCTGGTTTTGGATAATTACGGTAAGAGCTGCTAAAATAGTGTTGTCAATCCTCGGAGGCATCTTGCAAAATGAAAACACAGATTAGTACTTATCATTTAGCAAGAACAAAGAGACTACAACATAAATCCTAATCTACACATCTTACCCTTCTATCTCACGGTTTATTATTTCTTAAGGTCAAGTTATTTATGCAAGGGTACACAAACGTGCGTCGGGAGCAAAATAGCTCTGATACCAACTGTGACACCCTCAAATTTGCGGAAAGAAAAAAAATATTTAATACATAAAAGAAATACGAGAATACAATACGAAGGTGTCATAACATAAAAAGGTCATTACAAAACGAAAATACTATTATACAAAATAACTCTACAAGACGGGAGACATATCTCCCGTATAAATACGGAAATAAACTAGTGTATAATAATATACAAACTATGAACCGAATATAGGTCCAAGGTAAAACTTCACTCGCTAGCTCGTCCATGTACCCCAAATATGCAACACCACCTGTTCGACCGCATTAAATATAAACACGGAAGCCACAGTCAGTGGGGAGTAACTCCGAGTTCTCCCAGCCAAGAAATGTCGAGTTTAATGAAACATGAAAACATAAAAGCAATGTATATATAAAATACAAAACCTTAACATATATGATATGCTTTTCATGTTATGAAACAGTTAACGAACATATAACCTATCATATGAAAGCTATCATGTGAATTCGATAATAAAATATAACTCGAGGTAGGGAAGCTGGTATGCTGGCTCAGCGGTTACCAAGTAACATGGCCCTGATACACTCAAACCCTAATCAACACGTAATCATGTGAATCAGTTAACAAGCGTTAATCCAAACTCTATCAATCCTAGCCGGCTTGCATCTCACCTTCTAGAACTCATAGAATCATACATACATGAAAGACTAATACTTCTACAAACAGGCATAAGTTCTTAGAACAGTCGATAGAAGACTTCTGTAACTCGAGGCTATACCACAAGGTAGGAAAAACATCCTAGTCCTAGACTGATCAGACCTAGCGACAACAGCTATTCCGTTCCCCGTCCCATGACATAACCGTCTATGAGAAACTCTACTAGGCGACCCCCTAAGCAGAGATGGCTCGTACTTAAGCTGGCTCCAGTCCCAAAACGGATCAGGCAGCCATGCCCCGACTTGGATATAAACCCACCAAGCCGAGACACAAAAGCTATCAAGCGGTGAACATATACTCGTTAAAGATAGTACGGGCCTATCAATGTCGTGGTCCAAGCTACTCATTTAGAATTAGCATGGTCAAGACGACATATACTCATAATTCTCTATGGGTACTTAGTCAACACGACACCAACCATATAATCAAACAGTCACGGAAACAATTTCCTAACATGTGACTAATTGCATATAAATCATAATCAAATAACATATCGCCTCATATCTACTAAGGCTAATTCATTAATTAAATACAACCTTACTTGAAGACAAATCCCCGACCAGAGTCCCGCGACGGGTCATCAGTCAAAACGGGGCTGACTAGATCTTAGTTTGACCAAACCCGTTTGGTCAAACCGGCTAGAAACAGGGTCTTTATCACATAGACTTGAACATAAAATCATCATATTCATTACATGTTATTTTATTAAAACTTCTAACATGTGAATTATTAAATCTTACCAAAACCCGTTTGACTTAAAGGATATCAAATTACACTACGATCCCGTCTTATAATTTCTAACATGTGAGAAATAATAATTTTATGAAAAATACTTTTAATTAAATAATTTACTTATTAAAATTTCCCACTTGCTAAATATTACAAAACCCGACAAATTAACATTAAACTCAAAAACCGTCACAAGTCCAAAGTGGGACCCACGGGCTGATTTTGGGCCGTGACATTTCATGGGCCTGGACTGGGCCCACGGGCCTGGTTGGGCCTGATTTGGGTCGTCAATTTTAACACCGTGTCTTAATATTTTCCCGCATGCTTAACATAATTAAAACCCGTCAAAACAACAACATAACAATCAAGTATCGACAAAACTCACAGACCAAAACCCGGACCCACCATGGACCAACCCAGACCGGTCTGGACCGGGCCTGAACCGGCCTGAACCGGCCTGGTTTGGGTCCGGTTTAGGCTGACTTTCCAGCCCCATACACGGCTTCAACAACATCCAACAACAAATTATTTCCAACATGTTTTTAATTAACAAACAACCATTTTTTAACAACCAATTTAACCATCAATCATACAAAATTCATGATTATGAACAAATCATAAAAATATGTCAAGAACACTAAACTTGTTATAAATTCATACAACATGATAAAAATCACTACTTATCATGTTACTACCAAAAATTCATAAATAACAACAACATGAACAAAAACTAAAAGTATGAACCAAAAACAAAAGAAACAAAAGCTATGTAACATTAATTCGTCGAGTAACTCGGAATCGTTACCTTAGCTAGCAAAATCAATTAGCACCAAAATAAGAAGTATAAACTATGAAACCCGTCTACTAATCTTCACCCAAAATATACGAGTCTCCAAACTCGTCTTCAAAATCTTCCCCTATAAGAAATGACAAGAAAAACATTATTAGAACTTAAACTTGATTTTCCATAATTAAATGTTGAAAACGATTTTGACGGAATTGAAAATAAACCGTACTAGAAGATGGAGAGCGAAGAGGAGATTCTAGAAAGATAAGTTAGGACGGATTTAATTAAGAAATGAAGGTTTTATGATGATTTTGCTCAAGAACGACGAAGAACGGATGAAGAACGCTCAAGAACGAATGAAGAACGTTGAAGAACGATTAATTAGGTCTTAATTTGATTATTTGTAAAATGAAACGGGTTGCGTGAGGTCCATGTCTTGGAGTGTTGCGTGTACATATAGAGAAATAATGAGTCGGGTTGTGAAATTGCGTACGGAAAATTGACTCGGATTTTATAATTATATTACGGTAATTGATTAAATATAATTAAAGATTAAGTTAATTAAACTAAATATCAAGATATTATGTTATTGTAATGAAAAGAAAGAAAATATCAAGGCTTAAGAGGGGGAAAAGAGACGTGTGAAATGGAGAGGAATCGGGTCTGTTTTTACGCGATTTGCGGAGTTTAAGTTGACAGACCGATAAAGTTACAAATCTCTTAGATATTTTTATTAGTTTAATCATATTAATTAAAAGATCTAATATGAGTGGAAAAAAAGTGACATGGGGCGTATGACTCATGTCAAAGTCGGGTTTCGGGACTTAAGTTGACCCGGGGGAACGGAGGAATAGTTGTAAATGACGTTGGGTGAAAACCGTGTAAAAAGTTATTCTTTAATTCCAAATAAATTCAAAATAATTATATTAAATTTTCATAAATCCAAATAAATCTTAATAAAAATAAATTAAAAATATTATTTTTTTAAATAAAATTTCGGTCTTCAAAATTACAAGGCGATTCGGAAAAAGTCAACGAAAGTCAAAGTCGACTTAAAAGTCAAGAAAAGTCAAAGATGACTTAAAAGTCAAGAAAAGTTTATGACGACTTAAAAGTCAAGAAAAGTCAATGACGACTTTAAAAAGTCAAGAAAAGTCAAAGACGACTTAAAAGTCAAGAAAAGTCAAAGATGACTAAAAACGGGATTTTCATGAAATCTCTCAGAAATTCCAAATACGAACTCGGAATTTCAAAAGACGACTCGAAACAATAAATTCTATTTTAAAAACTTAACCTTGCTGAAAAGTATCCTTAAGAAATTTTACTAGAAAAATTGGGTACTTTTCGGGTTGTTACATTTATTGTATTATTTTATTTTACAAATGTATAATAGGAAATTATTGTAATTTTATTATATATTTTGTAACTAATTGTAAAACCGGAGTTTCCCAAAGACGGTGCCATTCGGAAAGGAGTTCCGAGAGAGACGGTGACCTAAGGAGGCGTGCTTATGAAGTTCAAGGGACCAAAGGAGTTGGTTTCCGAACTTGTAATAGATTATATGATTTTCTATTCTAGGAAAGGCCATACTAGGAGTTTTAATTTTTATGCTTGCATTTTTATTTAATATGTTTGCATGCATTGCCAAAATCGTAATAAAACAATGACTGCATATTGATCGAGTCTTCGACAGTGCAATTAAAAATCGTTTAAGTCATCGATTAGTTCATCTTTAAAATGAGAGATTATACAAGTGACCAAGGGACCTCTCATAATAAATAATTGAGATCAAGCCTTACCAAATGTTAGAAACCATGAATCCCAATTTCGCAAGGAAGTAGGCTCGGCTCACCGGGGTGCTAAACTTGTTACGTTGGGTAAGTGGGGTAATAAATGTTATTATTTCGAAATTTGGATGGAGCTCAACGGAAGTATTCGCGACCGTAGCTGCATGTGTTCCGGTCTAAAGATAAATATTAATGTAATATTATCGACCGAGAGTTCTAATGTAGAATCGATTAAAGAGTTAATCCACCGAATTATGTTAATGAGGGATGAATCGGCTTACCGTGCCCAAGTTGATATGAATTTGGATCTCGGAATCATTTATAATAGTTGGGTAGAGGTCACTATTTAAATGCTAAACTTGTTTAAATTGTTTACAAGTATTTAAAACGATAAATGTTAACATTTCCTTTATGTCTTAAATTTGTAGTTAACTTTGTACAATCGCAATGGCTAGTTCATCCAACACCAATGCTCCAACTCTCACAAATGTCTCATGGCTTCGATCCTTTATGGATCGATGCAAGTTAGAAAGAATGGCGCTAATTTTGCCGATTGGAATGCGCAACTCCGCTTGGCCGCGGAAGGTGACGACAAGCTTCGTTACCTTACCGAAGCCTCTCCCGAAACACCTAACGAAAGGTCAACCGCCGCCGCAAGGCGAGCCTATGAGGCTTACCAAAAGGAAGCCGCCGCGATCAAAAATGTTTTGCTCTTCTCTATGGAGGCCGATCTCCAAAGGAGTGCCATAAAGATGAGCACGGCCTATGAGATCTATGCAAAACTTGTGACCATGTTTTCACAAGCTCCTAGAATCGTTCAATATGAAACGGCATCCGCGTTTTTCGACATGAACCTTAAAGAGGGCCAAACGGTTAGCCCTCATGTACTCAAATTGATTGAGCATGTCGAGATTCTTAAAGTGCAAGGGGTTGACATTCCCGAACAACTCGTAATTGACCGTGTATTACATTCCTTGGGGAGAATAAAGGCATATGTGATGTTTAGGGTAAACTACAATATGCAAAATATGCAAACCTCTCTCCACGAGTTGCACAACATGCTTGTGCAAGCGGAGAGAGACATGGGGCTAAATGTTAGCACCACCAAGGATGTACTTCTCATCAATAACAAGAGTAAGGGGAAGTTCAAAAAGAGTGCAAGCAAAGGGAAGAAGCCCTCCACCTACAAAGGCAAGGGAAAAGCTATTGAGAATAGCTCACCCAAGCCTAAGAAAGGTGCCTCAACCGAGGACAAGTGCCATTATTGTAATGGCGTAGGGTATTGGAAGAGGAATTGCCCCAAGTATCTAGGAGATATCAAAGCCGGGAAAATTGTTTCCGTTGGTAAATTTTCATCCCTATCTTTTATGTTATGATCTCAACTTTGGTATATAGATACAAATTGTGATTCTTACCCTTTTTAATTGTAATTAGGGCACCCAAGCAAGGACAAGGGCAAGGACAAGCAAGCCTAAAGAGATTCTTCAAGGGAAGCTAAAGTAGCCCCATGGATGAAGACATAAGGAAGCTTGGTCTCATTTTGTGTTGTCTTCCTTATTTGGGTTGTATTTTGTGATGTTGTTTTAGAAACTATTTATTTCCTTGTTTGACAATGGAAATTTGTTTATTTCCTTTTATTAACTTTGGGTTGTAATTGGATTTTGGTGACTTGGTTTTCAACCCAAGTCACTCGGTTTATGAAACTTTTTCATTCTAAAACTTGTCGTTATACTCACTTGATCTAATAACATAAATTAATCGACTCAAATTGATCACGCAAATATTATGATGATGGGATCATTATAATAAAAAGGCTAAGAATTCGATTCTCACTTTGAAAGATCAATTGCTAAGTCAAAATTGAGTTATTGAACTCAAAATATGGAATCTACCAAACCAATTGGCCATACCACTTATAAAGAAAGTAAATGACATGAATATGAGTTCACTCTTTAGCTCTTATAGAACTAGTCTATGTTGAAGCTAAGATTCGATGTCTTTACAAAGAAGTCTTTAGTAGATCACTTAAGGTCATGTTGTGATACTTCTACCTCCTTTACGAATATGAGTACAAAATTGTTTGTGGCTCATAAGGCTATCTTTAAAGAAAATAGTTGTATTTTTTTAAAGATAGAGTGGGAGAAAATAAGCCACAACGAAAAACTAGTTAAGAACTAGTGAGGAAACCAAAAGAATATGTTCTTAGGTTAGACTCAAGACTAATGAGGAGACCAAAAGAAAGCGTTCTTAGGTGAATCCTTAGACTATTGACGAGTCCAAAAGAAAATGTTCTTGAGAAAATAAGATTCTGATCTATGTAAGTGGAAGCACCTAGAAATTTTAAATTTGATTTTCTAACATGAGAGACTTATGAAACTATATGGAATCTATGCAAAGAAAATGGTCCAAGTGTGGTTGCATGGATAGACATGTAGATGTCTACAAAAGCTAAGTTAATGCGTAACTATGCTTAGATCCAAATCATCAATGAAATACCTCATAATAGGTGTGTACAAGATACACATCAAAATTACATGTCCAAATAGGGATTTGGAATAGGATGTGTACATGACACAAGCCTATTGTATGTATCTACCTAAAGGTTATGATGATCTTTTCTATTATAAGATATAATAAAGGTTTCACTCGAATTGTCGAAAAGTCATGTATAGACATGAAAGTCAGTGGGAGTTAAAGTCATGTATAGACATGAAGTTAAGTGGGAGTTTAAGTCATCATGTAAAGACATGAAGTTCAGTGGGAGAAATTATTTTCCACGTGAATGACGTTTCACTCATTAAGAGTGACATATTCATATTACCCTTTTAAAAGGAGTGGTTGGATTTTAATGTTGGATGAAAGAGGGCAACGTGTATAATGAAATCAAAATCTATTGTGGAATAGAAGATTTTTGCTTGGCATTTAAATGGTATCTTATATCGATAAGATATTTAATCTATTCAACAAGTTAAATAGGTTGTTTATGTTGATAAAAGTGGGAACACTATGAAAGGGTCATAGTCATCCACTGAACCTAAGAGTTGTTGATCACGTGATATCAATCATGTGTGCCATATCATGCACATACCTAAATGAATTGTATGCTAGGAGCAGGACAAGCCCATAACAAATCAATCCAGATGAGTGTCATTGGATAGCCTACAAGAACATCCATAGAGTTCTTGAGGAGAACTAGGGATACATTCTTGTGTTTGGTAGAGAAAATTTGACAATGTGGTAAAGGTTACACAAACCCAAATTTCCAAACTTATAAGGATTTATCGAAATCCTAGGCGTACTTTTGTTATACAAGAAGCGAATAACTAAAAGAATGATTGAAGAGTCAATCCTTATAAATTCTAGAAATAGAGACCTCGTACATTATGATGAGGATAAGGTGGTTTAAAAGGAACTAATAGTAGATCCTTTCACCTAAATACCTATCAGTTATTATGATAACAAGTGGGAGTATCTTTCAAGTTAAAGAGCCCAACGCTAGATAGAGATCTAGACATGTACGTAGATGAATTCATGTTATTAGGAATAACGTTGGATGGAAAGAGAAAGCAACTCACAAGGTTGGAATAAATGAATATATGGTATATTCACTACCCAAGCCTTTATTGCATTTAATAAGATCGTCGTGAATTGTCATAGACGAAATAAACTTTAGATTATATGATATGAAGCAATAACATTGTGTTGATTGTTCATATATGATAATCACATTTATCGTTTGAGTTTTTAAAACTTGTTTTGTGCTTTGTTATATCCAAATGGATTGTAGAGACAATTTTGGACTCCATTAAAATGGACTGATTCAACATAGCATTGGCCCCTAGTCACTTTTATGAGGTGACATCTCGAAGTGACTAGATTGTGGTGCGATTGATGACAAGTTCAAATGTCATAGGGTCATAGAGATGACCAATCGATCACATAGACAGACTGTAAGGGACAATCTGTCGGGAAGTGATCGCTTATAGAATTCTGGAAATTCTTGTAGCCTGGTCGTGGCAAGAGCTACTAGTATTCTTTTGAGTCAATTCTTTGACTAAAGACTGTTCACCTAAGATGGCACAGTTTCAGAGTGACTTTGATTTATGCTCTACGACCTTCGTAACTGGGGTCAAATGGGCATCTTTTAGGTCATGATGAGCTGTGGCTAGACAAAGGGAATAGTGACGTCTTAGGAATTGTCCCACCCCTTGTACAGAGGTTGATTTAAATCTCAAGCCACTCGAGGAGGGTAAGCCTGAAAATGCTTGTGGCCACGCTCGGCAAGGTATCCTATGGCTTAGCATAATTCCGCCCCGTCAGACAGTTAACATCCAGATCGAGGAAACCACTCTTGATATGATCAAATGCAAGTACGACCTGCAAGACACCTTGCATTGAGTGGGAGATATTGTAATAGGACAAGAGAATTGGTGACGCACACTTGTCTCGGACAAGTGGGAGATTGTTGGAGTAAATGTCCTCAACAATAGTGCGATCACATAATTAAATCTCAATAAAAGAATACAAAGGGATGATGAATATTATAGTCAACTCCGCAGTCACATAAACAGTAACGATTAGGCTCAATTGAGTTGACGTTACTGCTCGTATGACGGCGGTGGTGCATCAGTGATCCCTTGATAGTCACACCTAAAGCGACAATCCTAATCATGTACATTAATTAATGTATGTGATTACAGATTAATTAATCCCTTAAATGAACAAGTTTAAAGTGAGAATTATATCTTATTGTAATATGATTAAATAAGATTCATTTTTAGTAATGTAATTGTTATATTACTAAGAATGCATTATGTTTATGAAACATTTGAGATAAGTGAAATTGGTCGATTATAATTACCAACTGTTGTAGATTATATTAACCAAATATGAGATAACCCATTTTATTTACATGTAATTATTAAATGTGACTTAAAATGTTAAGTCCAATTTATTTGTTATGAAATTGCATTTAAATTAGTTAAATGTACATTTATAAGCCTAACTACATGTTACAAGTCACATGTCACACTTGTGACAAATGACAAATTGCAAAAATAAAATGGACACCCATATTACATGGGTGTACCGGTTTTGTGGTGATGGTGGGTAGGTTTTTAGTTTGTAATTTTATTCTAATTAAGAATTAGAACAAATGATTACTACAAAGACCCAAACACTCAACCTTTTCTTGTTAAGAACAATTGAAAGTGACCACACACCCCTCCATGAGGGCATGTGGCCGGAACATGTGAAGATTGAAGAGGAAAATTTCCTCTTATTTATTCTACACACCAACTCATATTAAACACACATGCAAAAATCACTTATCTCTCATATATTTCTCCAACTTCTCTCTACAACTTAAGAAGTTTATATTAGAGTTCTTATTTTCTAATAATATTACTAGTGTAGTAATAAGAGGTTATTAGATTATTTTAAGGGAGACTACCATTATATACTAGTGTAGTATCTTTTAGTAGTGATTAGGGATAGTCTTGGGTGCATCTAATAGGAGTGTTCTAACACTTAGAACTTGGAAGTTCATCCCTAACATTATAAGCTCAAGATCAAAGTAGGAAGGAGTCCTATTTTGTGCCCATATTTGTCATAAGATCAATGTAAGGAAAAATTCTTCTTATCTTTGTCTTATTTTGTTATGCATGCATAAGATTTATTTAGTTTAAGAGTAAACTAAATGCATAATGATATTAGAAGTGTCTAATATTGAGTTTAGAAACTTACAATTGTCTTTTGATCAGTGGCTGGGATTTGATCACCAAGCGGGCATGGCTGCTTAATTGCTTCCCCTGTGCCAGGAAATGCGAGCCGCTTCAAGCTATACTAGCCACTCTGCTTCGGGGACATGCTTCCTCCTCAGTCAGAAGATTCTCATTGTACTTTGCGTAATGAGACACAGGGAATTGGGTTAGCTGTTGCTCGCTAGCGTCTGATTCCAGTCTAGGACAGACGATGTTATCCTCCCTTGTGCCCGTATAGCTCGAGTTGACAGAAAGTCGACTATTGACTGTGCTAAGAAACTTATGCATTGCTGTTCTAGACGCTAATTGGTCTTAATGTTTTGCATGATTCTGATGCCAATCTATAGCGAGTGAAGATGCAAGCCGGCTCGGTACTGATAGAGTTTTGGGATTACCCGGTTGTTAATGAATCACGATGATAGCTTGCCCATAGTAGCTTAGCTTTCAATTATGCGGTTACATGTTTAGTATTTGTATTTAATAACATGAAACGCATATACGCTAGATGTTAAGGCTTTGTATTTTCATATACATCTCTTTTAGGTTATTCATTGATTTTATTAAACTCGACATTTCGTGGCTGGGAGAACTCGGAGTTACTCCCCACTGACTGTGGCTTCCGTGTTTACATTTAATGCGGTTGGCAGGTTTGTGATGCATGATTGGGTACATTGACGAGCTAGCGAGTGAAGTATTACCTTGGACCTATATTCGGTTCTTAGGATTGTATTATTTATTTACACTCTTTTATTTCCGTATTTATTAGGGAGTATGTCTCCCGTTTTGGATACTTCTTATGTATATATTATTAATCCTTTTTGTTATGAACCTTTTTCTTTAAGACACCTTTGTTATGATGAATATATTTAATGGTAGGTTCCGGTTTTTAAAATTTACCGATTTTCACTAAAGTGAACCTATTAAAAACGTATTCTCATCTTTTATTTATTTAAATTACTTGTTTATCTTTCCGCAAATTCGAGGGTGTCACATTTTCTCTTATAAAAAAGACAAGGGTAGGTCCTAGGTAATTAGGGCATTGATTGTGTCTTAACAATTAATCCCAAAGTATAAACACCCTAATTCCCATCCACCCAAAACCGGCTACATTATGTAGTATGGGATTCCATTTTAACTTTCACATTTTGTCATTTGTCATATGTGTGACATGTGACAAGTTGTATGTAATTAAGCTTATAAAATTATATTTAACTAATTAAATACAATCTCATAACAAATAAATTACTTTTGTGCAAAATGGATTATCTCACATACATTTAATATAATTTCTAACTTATTGTAATTACAATTAACCAATCACTCTTATCTCTAATGTTTCATAACCATTATTCAACTTTGGTAATATAACATTTAATTACCAATATATATCTTATTTAATTATATTACAATAAGTTGTGATTTCCACCACCCTTTATTGCTTACATTTAGGGCATGAGAAGAAGGACAAACCAAAACAAGCCTAATATGATCTACAAGGAAGCTAAGGTAGCCACCACATAGAGGAGACTTATGATTGGCTTGGCGATATTTTGCTATTTGTCTTTTATTTTTATTATTGTATTTTGGTTGTTGGTTTTTGAACTATTTTAATTTCCATGTTTTGTCATGGAAACTATTTTGACTTCCCATTTGAAGACAATGGTTGTATTTTAATTTAAATTACTAGACTTTCAACCCAAGTGATTTTATCTATGCAATTTAATTTTATGTTCTTAAACTTTTCATCATACAATATTAGTATCATAAAACATAAAGTATAAAGAATAATTGATCTTATGAGAGATAAGGACTAATTTATCTTATGAGAGATATAATAATTGATCTTTTTAAGAATTAGATTCTGACTTTGGGATTGTGAATAAACATCACAACTTATTTGAAATAAGAAAGCTCAATTGCATAAGTTAGAACAAGTTAATTAGCGAACTCACATTTGGAGATTTACAATCCATATAAGCCCTAAGATAAGATCTTTAAGCGCCAATATGACTCCATACGAGTTATGGAAGGGATTGTTGGAGCTAGTGTCCTCCACAGTTAGTGTGATAACAGCTAAGGTTCACAGGGTATACTTTGTATTATAATCAGTTGATTCACGTTTATCGATAACGGTTAGCTTGCTAGATAAGTTTGACGTTATTGTTATACAGATGGCGGTGATCAACTGATCCCTAAAAGTCACACCTAAAGGATGTGTTTGAGAGATGTGATTATTTGAGAAAATAATCATATTGATGCCTTATTAAATGACTAAAAGGTTAGTCGATGTATTTGACTAAAAGGTTAGTCAAATGTGATGATGATACGATTATTTAATAACGATTAAATAATGTTAGCTGGTAATTGAATATAAAATGTTATATTTAATCCATGTATATAATGTTGGTCTAAACTAAATATAAACCGTTATATTTAAGTTGGCGGATATGTGTTACACGATATTATTATAGTATATTGGTCCGGCATTACTCGGTTTATGTGACGGTCCATTACTAGTAATAATTAGAATACATATTACATTATGTACATATTAAATGATATATGCTAACTACCTAATAGAGGTTGAGTTAAATTAGGAAACTAGGTTTTATTGCTTGGCTCTTGCAATCTCACGGCACATGTGAGTATTAAGAGGAAGAAAATAAAACCCTAATACGACTCTAATCTCACGGCACACACAAGAAGAAAAGAGGAGAAAAATTCTGATTTTGATCTCTCTCATTCATCTTCATATTCATCATCAATATACACACAAAATTAGAAGTAATTATTGGGTGTTCGTTCTAGCACGACGAAGGCATTTCTTGAACCATCTTGGGTGCAACGATTAGGAGAATACCTACTTTGGTATTTGTTCTTAAGGCCTTTTTCTAGGACCGAAAGTTATTTCTTAAATCTCTTGTTTATATTATGCAATTTCATTTATGACTAGAAATTCATATAGTTATAATTTCATTATAATCCAAAAAATTTAAAAGGAAGTATACCGAAATTTCCAACAAGGGGTATCAGAACTTTTGGCTATGAAATTATTTTATATGTTTTCATATTTGATGAAATATAAGAT
Source organism: Heliosperma pusillum (assembly GCA_022085475.1). NCBI lineage: Eukaryota > Viridiplantae > Streptophyta > Magnoliopsida > Caryophyllales > Caryophyllaceae > Heliosperma > Heliosperma pusillum. The sequence goes on along the minus strand of JAIUZE010017980.1, from coordinate 15,806 downwards.
TAGAATTTTTTGTTTTGTTTTTTTTTTTGTTTCGGCTGAAAGAAGAAAAAAAAAATTAGGGTTTGTTTTTTTTTTTTGGTACTGTTCACGGCCAGGAAAAAAACAAAAAAATTTTTTTGGTACTGTTCACGGCACTGTTTTGCCGTGAGAATTTTTTTTTTTTTGCCTTGTTTTTCCTTTTTGATTCATATATCTTGTTGTTTTAATGTGTTAAGATAATAATATAATGAATTAGTTGATGTTTTGATTTAATGAGGATTAAATTGAAATGAAAAAAAGAATTTGTTTTGGATGTTAAAGAACATTCATTGTGCTAAATTTTTCGGTATGAATATACAAAACAATTATGATTTGTTGAGTATTTTGATAATCGATTAATCATGATTTGGCTATTCATTTTAAAAGGTTAATTTGAATCATCTAGTTTGCATCAATGTTTAATAATGATTAGATGTTGAATGTTTGTACCGATCTAGTTTTATTAGCATGATCAAATTAAAAAGATTTATTTGTGTTTGTTTTTGTTTTTCATAAAACCGAGAAAAAAAAAAAAAAAATTTGTACCTGCTACTGTTCACGGCTACTGTTCATCCGTGAATAGTAAAAAAAATTTTAAATTTTTTTGTTTTGTTTTATGCATTATAAAGATAATGCTGTTGTTTTGTTATTGTGAAAAAGTTCACAATGATAGATACCCTATTATTTTAAAACGGTTTAAAATAATGTTGAATTTAATTTATGTTATACCCGATAATATGAATTAAATTGGATTATTGTTGATTAAAATTGTTGTGTGCAATTAAGGAATTGTCACATAATTTGGATTATTTTAAAGGTGGTTTGGATAAATTAATCATCATAATTAAGGAATTATGTCTTGAATGTTTAATTTATTTTGTTGATGCATTTTATTATGTTGAATGAATGAATGGATGGATGAATGGATTATTTTGGTATTTTTACAAGAGGTTGTAATTTGTATTGCTTAGTGTGGCCTTAGTAGATTGTGTTATCGTAATGATGGTAACATGGTCTTTGATGTATTTTGAGATCTCGAATCTCCCCTTTGTAATCTTTAATTATAATTTTTAAATTAGAATGTAAATAGGTTTATATTTTGTAATTTTAAAAATTGTATTTTTGAGAAGACCAAAGATGGAGATCGGATAGCTCACTCCCGCTACATGGACCAAGATGGAACATCAAGTCAAGCTTCTAGGGTCCATAAGGATGGATTCCAAAGTGTAATTTTTGTTCTATTTTGATAGGATAGGCCACACTAGGACTTTGTACTTTGTTTTTCATTTTTTCGTTCTTATTGTTTTTCTTTTGCATGATAGTTAGTGCATCATATTCCGCCTAAACCAAACCACCTACTACTTAATTGCATGAAAATTGACTCATATAGATTGTATGTTAATTATCATGGACATCCAGATGTCACTCAAAATTCTAAAAGCTATCATCTTAAATTATTCATTCTCAAAATGCTAGATCATTCGTTCACTTAAATGAATAAAATTAAAGCTGATGGACCTTCCTCTAAAACCTAAAATAGAGATTAGTCTTTATAGGGAAAATTGCTATGAATCCCTTCTTCGTCGGTAGGCATATAGGACCTTACTCTCCATATGATCCCTTCTACGTTGGGTAAGTAGTATGTGTTGACCTATTTTACCTCAACATTATAGTCCGAGCAATATCCCGTGATTATGATGGACTAAAGATAGAATTTACAGAAATTTATCGACTAGGATCTCTAAAAGTAGAATTAGCCAAAAGGTTGGCTTATCAATTTACAGAAACTGAGTCTTGGGATCATTTATATAATACTTGAGGGAGGTCAATTGTATAAATGCAAGAGTCTTCGCATTAATCGGTTTTGCATTAGACTTAATTAAAACGATGAAAATGCTTATTATGTTTTATCTCCTTTCTCGCAGTGTAGCATTCATTTATATCGATAAAACTGTTATAACAAATGGCTGGACATGCTGATGCCCCTATGCCAAGTGCCACGCTCGCACGTGAATCTTGGCTTAAGATGTTCATGGACAACATGAATCAGTACACGCGACTAAAAAATAACGGGTCCAACTTTGCGGACTGGGAGGCTTCATTACGGAATGCTGCCATAGCTGACGGTAAGCTCAAGTACTTGACTGAGCAACTACCGCCTAACCCAGGCCCCAATGTAGGAGCAAATGAATCACTTGCTTATAGTGATTTCGTAATAGAGGCGGGTGCGATAAAGAACGTACTCATCTTTTCAATGGAATCAAATTTGCAAAGACTATTCATTGCCCAAGGTGCAAACAAGATTTTCACCACGCTCACTAACGAGTTCTCAAAAGCACCGCAGATCGTTATGTATGAGCTTACCACTCGCTTCTTTGAAACGAAACTCCAGAAGGGCCAACCGGTTAGCCCACACATTCTCGATATGATCGAGAATCTCGAAAAACTGGAGGCACTTGATTGCAAAATCAAAGAGAGCGTGGTCATTGACCGCATGCTTCATTCACTTCATGATGGTTTTGCCCAATTCAGGGCAAATTACTATATGAATGATTTGAAGAGAAATCCTCATCAGCTACACTCACTTCTCATACAGACTGAGAAGGATCTGAAATTGAGTGGGAGCCTGAAGCAGGACGTTCTCATGATTGCAAAAAAGGGTAAGGGTAAGGGCAAGGCTCAGGCCGACCTAGCTGTAGGGAAGCCGAAGTTCAAGAAGCCAGGAAAAGGCAAGATTGGGCCTGGTGAGACTAGCAGTAGCTCACAAGGCAAGACAAAGAGCAAAGAAAACATGGAGTGCCACCATTGCCACAAGACTAGCCATTGGAGGCGGAACTGTCCCATGTATGCTGAAGACGTAAAAGTAGGCCGCGTCACTCATGTTGGTATGTCTTCTTTTATTCATATGATTGAGATTAACCATGCAAGTTTCGAAACTTGGGTACTTGATACTGGTTGTGGTTCTCATCTGTGTAATCATTTGCAGGGCATAAAAAACATCAGAACTCTCAAAAAGGGTGATGTGGACCTGCGAGTGGTGAATGGAGCAAGAGTAGCTGCCGTTTCAGTTGGAACATATGTAATCCAACTCCCGAGTGGATTTGAGTTATATTTAAAAAACTGTTACTATTTACCCGGTTTATCTAAAAACATTATTTCTGTTTTCGTACTCGATAAGGACGGTTTTTCATTTGTAATAAAGGATAATAGCTGTATTTTCTCTTTTAACGAAATGATTTATGGTAAAGCAATTTCCATGAATGGGATTTATGTTTTAGATCAAACCATAGATATATTGCATGTGAGTAATAAAAGGGTAAAGGTTGGTGACATAGATAAAACCTATCTATGGCATTGCCGTATGGGACACATAAATGAAAAACGCGTGAAGAAGCTCATTGACAATGGGACTATCTCCCCATTTGACTATGCATCTTTTGGCACGTGTGAATCATGTGTCATAGGCAAAATGACTCGAATTTCCTTCAAAGGTGTTGGAATGCGCGATGCTGACATATTAGGACTCATACATACTGATGTGTGTGGACCTATGTCAATCAACGCTAGAGATGGCTATAGATATTTTATCACTTTCACGGACGATTTGAGCAGATATGGATATGTCAACTTAATGAAGCACAAAAGTGAATCCTTTGACAAGTTCAACGAATACCAGAATAAGGTTGAAAACCAGCTGGGTAGAAAGATTAAAGCACTACGTTTAGATCGTGGTGGCGAATATCTTTCGAATGAGTTTGATCAACACCTTAAAAACTGTGGTGTAGTACTACAGTTAACTCCACCTGGAACACCTCAATTAAATGGTGTGTCCGAACGGAGAAATCGAACATTACTTGATATGGTTCGATCCATGATGAGTCACACGGTAGTGCCTGATTCATTATGGGGCTATGCTCTTTTGTCAGTTGCTCTTATACTTAACCGAAGTCCGTCTAATGCTGTTGACAAGACTCCATTTGAAATGTGGAAGGGAACATTCCCTAACTTGTCCTTTATTCGGGTTTGGGGCTGCGAGGCTTATGTCAAGTGGAGACACGAGGATAAGCTCGGCCCGCGATCGGTCAAGACATACTTTATTGGTTATCCAAAAGGAATGTTTGGTCATTACTTTTATTCGCCTACCGAACAACGTGTTTTTGTTACTGCTAGTGCGAAGTTTCTAGAGAAAGAATTTCTCGAGAACAAGACAAGTGATAGAACCTTCGATCTGTCGGAGATTCAAGAACCAACAACCGAGCAACCGATGGAGGAAGATGTTCCTTCATCTTCTGCTGCGGTTAATATTCCTGAGGAACCTAGAAGGTCGGGTAGAGTCTCCATACCTCCAGACAGATACATTGGTATGGTCGAGGAGAACGATAGAGACGATGTTTTGCTCCTAGAGAGTAACGAACCCGCTACCTATAAAGGAGCCATGACCTGTTCCAACTCAAAGCTATGGCTTGAGGCCATGCAATCCAAGATGGACTCTATGTATGAGAATGACGTATGGGATCTGGTTGATTTGCCTTATAAGGTTCGGCCTCTTCAGTGCAAATGGCTTTACAAGATAAAGCATTCCGTAGGGGGACAACTAGACACCTATAAGGCACGACTAGTGGCAAAAGGTTTCACTCAAGTGCACGGATTGCATTATGATGAATTTTTTGCACCCGTAGTCATGCTGCGTTCCATTCGGATAATCTTAGCGATTGCCGCTTTTCATGACTATGAAATTTGGCAGATGGACGTGAAAACCGCCTTCTTAAACGGTTATTTGGAGGGGGAGTTGTACATGGTACAACCAGAAGGTTTCATTGACCCCAAAAATCCTAAGAAAGTGTGCAAGCTTAAGCGTTCCATTTATGGACTTAAGCAAGTTTCTCGGAGTTGGAATCATCGTTTCGACAAAGTCATAAAAGCAAATGGTTTCAGTCGATCGGTTGAGGAACCATGCTTATAAGTCAAGTCGAGTGGGAGTAAAATTGTTTTCTTGATATTGTATGTCGATGACATACTCTTGATAGGAAATGATATTCCTCTCTTATCTTCGGTTAAGGTATGGTTAAAGAACCATTTCCAGATGAAAGATCTGGGCGAGGCACAGCGCATATTGGGAATCCGTATCTACAGAGATAGATCGCGACGGATGTTATCACTTAGTCAGGAGTCTTATATAGATAAGATTCTTGACAGATTCAGCATGACCAACTCCAAGAAGGGGTATCTTCCAATGTCGTCTGGGATGTATTTCAGTAAAGCTCAGGCGCCCAAGACATCTGAAGAGGTCGAGCGCATGAGTCGAATTCCTTATGCATCAGCTATAGGATCGATCATGTATGCCATTATATGCACACGTAGAGACGTGGCATATGCTTTGAGTATGACCAGTCGGTACCAAGGCAATCCAGGTGAAACACACTGGATGGCTGTTAAAAACATCATTAAGTACCTATGGAGGACTAAGGATTGGGTATTGACTTATGGAGGAGAGACTGAGCTTTGCGCAACCGGTTACGCAGATGCTAGCTTCCAAACGGATCGGGATGACTCGAAATCTCAGTCTGGATTCGTATTTACTCTTAATGGCGCTGCGGTCAGCTGGAAAAGCTCCAAGCAGAGTGTTATAGCAGATTCTACAACTGAGTCCGAGTACTATGCCGCTTCAGAAGCTGCAAAGGAAGCTATATGGATGTGTCAGTTCTTACAAGGACTAACCGTAGTTCCTAGTTCGAATGACCCGATCACCATCTATTGTGATAATAGTGGTGCCATCTTCCAGGCTAAGGAGCCTAGGTCTAGCAACAAATCTAGACATGTACTTCGGAAGGCTCACATGATCAGAGATTACGTGGAGCAAAAGGAGATAGTGATAGACAAGATTGCTATGGATGATAACATAGCAGATCCTCTCACTAAACCGTTAAGACATGATAAGCATGTAGGGCACGTTACTTCCATGGGAATTAAACGTGTTCCTGAGTTGTATTAGCTGTTTGTATGAATTAGATACATCTTTTTCATATACTAATAATAACTTCATCGTATTGTTTTCATATTTTGTTTTTCATGTGGATTGTATGGACAACATTGAACACCACAAAGTGAACTGAATAACATTATATGTGTTTTGGTCCGTAATCGCCTACATGAGCTGATAACTCTGGCTATTATATTGTTAAGTCGATTGATGGTGGGTTCAACGAGCCATAAGTCAAACTGTTGACTGATCGATCACAAATACGAGTTATAAGGATACCTCGTAGGACATTGTAATTCGTGACGACGTTATGGAGTCCTAAATATTTAACAACATTCGGTGCCAGGTCGTGGATAGGACGTCCATAGTGTTCCTAGAGTCGATTATCTTGACTATCGACTGTCTCTTGAGATTAAGGCAGTTTTTGGGTGACTTTGGTTTCTTTCTCACGGTCGACCGTAACAGGAGGCCAAGCAGATTTTTACTGGGTCATTTCATACTGTGCTTACATATGGAGGATTCGAGTTGAGGAAAATATCCAACCCTTTATCAGGTTTTGTTATTTCTTAGGGCCACTCGAGGAGTAGTAACTGAAATGCATGGCCATGCTCGAATAATGATTCGTTTATCAGTTGAGTTACTCTCTAGTCGGGAAAACCACTCTTGATACTGATCACTTGTAAAATACGACCTTTGTGAATGCGGACTTTGCAAATTGTTTTACATTAGAGTGGGAGAAATTTAAGGATATGAGAATCGGTTATCGCACATACACTTGTAAGGACAAGTGGGAGATTGTTGGAGCTAGTGTCCTCCACAGTTAGTGTGATAACAGCTAAGGTTCACATGGTATACTTTGTATTATAATCAGTTGATTAACGTTTATCGATAACGGTTGGCTTGCTAGATAAGTTTGACGTTATTGTCATACAGATGGCGGTGATCAACTGATCCCTAAAAGTCACACCTAAAGGATGTGTTTGAGAGATGTGATTATTTGAGAAAATAATCATATTGATGCCTTATTAAATGACTAAAAGGTTAGTCGATGTATTTGACTAAAAGGTTAGTCAAATGTGATGATGATACGATTATTTAATAACGATTAAATAATGTTAGCTGGTAATTGAATATAAAATGTTATATTTAATCCATGTATATAATGTTGGTCTAAACTAAATATAAACCGTTATATTTAAGTTGGCGGATATGTGTTGCACGATATTATTATAGTATATTGGTCCGGCATTACTCGGTTGATGTGACGGTCCATTACTAGTCATAATTAGAATACATATTACATTATGTACATATTAAATGATATATGTTAACTACCTAATAGAGGTTGAGTTAAATTAGGAAACTAGGTTTTATTGCTTGGCTCTTGCAATCTCACGGCACATGTGAGTATTAAGAGGAAGAAAATAAAACCCTAATACGACTCTAATCTGACGGCACACACAAGAAGAAAAGAGGAGAAAAATTCTGATTTTGATTTCTCTCATTCATCTTCATATTCATCATCAATATACACACAAAATTAGAAGTAATTATATGGTGTTCGTTCTAGCACGACGAAGGCATTTCTTGAACCATCTTGGGTGCAACGATTAGGAGAATACCTACTTTGGTATTTGTTCTTAGGCCTTTTTCTAGGACCAAAGGTTATTTCTTAAATCTCTTGTTTATATTATGGAATTTCATTTATGACTAGAAATTCATATAGTTATAATTTCATTATAATCCGAAAAATTTAAAGGGAAGTATACCGATATTTCCCACAGGGATAAGAACCCTAAATTTGTTCAAGACATGGATAAGAGTCCAAGTATTTAGCTTACATAGAGTAAGTCTATCGAGAAGCTAGAATACAAAGTCTAAATAAATAGGTCTACTATAGATCGGTCAAAGTTAATACGAGCCTCTTACCCCTTTAAACCTGAAGAACAAAGCTATTTGTGACTAAGGAACAAAGCTCATTAAGCTATCCTTACAGGAAATTTCCTCATTTAAACCGAGAGAACAAAACTGTTTGTGACTCATGGTGTTATCCTTCAAGAAAATGGACGTATTTTCAAAAGGATATAGTGGGAGAAAATTTGCCACAAACCAAAGAGACAAGAGTAAATGTTCTTAAGTCATCCAAGGTTAAAGGCTAATAGTACAAAATTTTATTTTTGAAAGTAATAAGACTATGATCTATGGATTGGCGGTTACTATTCCTGTTCGAATTTGTTACATGAGAGCCATACGATCCAGGATGGATTCTATACATATAAAATTACTTGGGGAGATTAGGACCTCTCTAGGATGAATAAAACTTTATTGTAAATAATTATATATAAGTTAAAATATAACCATCTTTAAGATCCAAGATTATTGCACCAACACCTACATTGAAAATACATGTATGACAAATGACAAATAGTTGTTAGAAACGACTTTTCTAAATAGGTATTTAGAATTGGGTAAGTTGTAGTACAAAGCTTAAGAAATCAATGTGTGATCCTAGGAAAGCGCTTAAGAAGTTGTAATGATCATTCATGATAAGAGAGACTGGTTCCTAGAATCGTCGATGAGCCATGTTTATACATGAAGTTAAGTGGGAGCTAGATCTATCATGTATGGACACGAAGATTAGCGGGATTTAAAATCATCATGTTTGGACATGAAGATTAGTTGGAGCAAATTGTCTTCCCTGTCTTGTATGTAAGAGACATATTAATCATTGGGAATGATGTACTTACATTGTCTTCCTTGAAGGAGTGTTTGGGAAATCATTTCTAGATGAAAGACTTGGAAGATGCATATCGTATCTTAATTATCCAAAATCTATAGTGATAGATGAGAGAGGATATTGGCGTTAAAATGAGAATCTTATATTGATAAGGATCCTTCATCTAAGCATCAACATGAAAAGAAAGTTCTTCATATTGATGAAAGTGGGATCACTATGAAGTAGTCATAGTCATCCACTGAACTTATGAGTTGTTGATCACATGATTACTAATGTTTCCGCCATTAGGCCAATCATGTATGCAAAGATATTCACATGCCTTAATGACTAATATGCTTGGAACATGACAAGTCAGTAAAACATTAATCCATATGAGAGTCATTAGATAGCGTTCAAGAGTATTCATGAGGTTTTCAAGAAGAAGTATGGGTTAATTCTTGTGTTTGGTAATGATAACATAGTTACGTGTGAAATGTTACACAAACCCAAATTTCCAAACCTCTAAGGATCTGAAAAAATCCTAGGCTAAATTTTGTTATATTGAAAGCGAATTAAAAAAAAGGCATGATTTAAGTGTCAATCATTGAAAATACTACAAATAGAGTCTTAGTACATAATGAAGAGGATAAAGTGGCTAATAAGAATATAATAGTAGACCCTTTCACCAAGATACGTATCACGTGGTTATCATGATAACTAGTGAGAACATCTTTCAAGATAAAGAGCCCAACTCTAAATAGAGATCTAGAAGTGTACTTAGACAAATTCATGCCATTAGAGATGACATTGAATGGAAGGAAAATGCAATTCACAAGGTTTGAACAAATGGATACATGGTATATCCACTACCAAAGTCTTTATTGCATTTAAACAAGATCGCCATGTTGTATCATGGAACTTGTGTGATTTAGATTATAAGATATGAAGCAATAACATTGTGTTGATTGTTCATATATGATAATCACATTTATCGTTTGAGTTTCTAAAACTCATCCTACGCTTTTTTACATCCAAATAGGTTGTAGTGACAACTTTGAACCCTATTAAAGTGAACCGGATTAACATAGCCTCGACCCCTAGTTGCTTACATGAGGTGAGGTCTCAAAGTGACTAGATTGTGATGCGCTTGATGGCAAGTTCAAATGCCATAGGGTCATAAGAAATGACTAGTCGATCACATAGGCAGACTGTACGGGACACTCTGTCGGGCAGTGACCACTTATAGAGTTCTGGTAATTCATAAAGCCTGGTCGTGGCGAGAGTTACTATAGTATTCTTTTTGAGTCATTTTATAAAATGGACTCCATTTTATGTAGTAATTAATAAACTTAAGAAGTTTCATATAAATTTTTTTCTTATAATTACTAATAAGATTACTAGTGTAGTACTAGTGTTATTAGTGATATATAAGGGTACTCTTATATTGTTCTAGTAAAAAAAATATTTGAGTGATTAAGGGAGTGTCTTGGTGCACCTAATTGGAGTGTCCTACACTTGGAACTAGGAAGATCATCCCTCCATCTTAAGCTCACGAACAAGCTTTAAGAAGGCGTCTTACACTTGTGCCCTTTACTCGACCATAACACTAAGTGAGGAACATTTTTCTTCTCTAGCTTCCTTTTAACTAGTTTGCATGCACTAGATCTAGGGATGCTTAATTAGTTACATAAGAAGTGTCTTATGAGTTGTATATGAACCTAACAACAATTCTCATATATAAAATTTGAACTCGTTCAATTAAGGGATTAATTAATCTGTATCACTATACAATTAATTAACTTTCATGATTAGAGAATCGTTCTTTCGGTGTGACCTCAAGGGATCAAATGATCACCACCGTCATATGACAGTAAAGTCAAACTCTAGTAAACCAATTGTTACCGATTAATGTGGATCAGTTGACTATAATATTTATCATCGCTTTGTATTCTTTTTATTGAGATTTAATTAAGTGTGCGTCACCAATTCTGTTGCCCTATTATAATATCCCACTCAATGTAAGGTGTCTTTTAGGTCGTACTTGCACGTGATCATATCTTGAGTGGTTTCCTCGATCTGGAGAGTAACGTTCTGACCGGAACTATCTACCATAGATAACTTCCGAGTATGGCTACACATTTCCAGTTCACTACTCCTCGAGTGGCCCTGAGATATTAGTTAATCCTGACAAGGGGTTGGACAATTTCTATCGCACTATTTCCTTTGTACACTCACAGTTCTTTATGACCCAATATATGCCCATTCACCCCTTTTTACAGAATGGCTTGGGGCAAAAATCAAAGTCAATCAGATACTGTGTCGACTTGGGCGAACAGTCTTTAGTCTAAAGAATTGACTCAAAAAGAATACTATAGTAGCTCTTGCCACGACCAGGCTTTATGAATTGCCAAAACTCTATAAGCGGTCACTGCCCGACAGAGTGTCCCATACACTGTGTCTATGTGATTGACTAGTCATCTCACATGACTCTATGGCACTTGAAATTGCCATCAATCATATCACATTCTAGTCACTTGGAGACGTTACCTTCTATTAGTGACTAGGGGCTTAAACTATGTTAATCCAGTTCACTTTAATAGGGTTCAAAAGTTGTCCTTCCAACCTATTTAGATTTAACAAAGTAATTGAAAGTTTAGAACAAAACTTTAAACGATAAATGCGATTATCATATATGAGTAATCAAAACAATGTTATTATTACGTATCTCATAATCTAATACATGTTAGGCATACACTTAAGACCCATAGAAACTACATGTTAGTCATGCTTAGCCTGTGATAAAGGCTTGGTTAGAGGATCACCAATGTTATCATCAGTCCCAACCTTACATATCGCTACTTCCTTTGTCCTAATGTAATCTCTAATGACATGAAACTTTCTGAGCACGTGTCTAGATTGGTTGCTAGACTTGGGCTTCTTTGCTTGAAAGACGTCACCATTGTTGGCACAATAGATTGTGATTTAATCTTTGGCATTAGGAACTACCTTTAGTCTCTCTAAGAACTGCCTTATCCATACAGCCTCCTTTGCAGCTTCAGACGATGCAATGTACTCAGCCTCCATTGTAGAATCCGCAATGGTTGATTCTTTGAAGCTTCTCCAGCTTATCGCACCTCCATTGATCATGAAAACAAAGCCAACATTTGACTTTATATCATCCCTGTCAGGTTGGAAGCTCGAGTCGGTGTAACCCTTTACACTCAACTTTGAGTCCCCTCCAAACACCAAGAATGAATCCTTAGTCCTTCTCAAGTAATTCAGGATATTTCTTGACGGCTTTCCAATGGTCCTCACCTGCGTTAGCTTGATATCTACTTGTCATGCTCAAAACATACGAGACATCTGGGCGTGTAAACATCATGGCATACATGATCTATCCAACGACGGAAGCATATGGGATCGGTTTCATGCGGTCAAACGCCTCGGGCTTGGTAGGTGATTGTGACTTGCTCAAAATCACCCTACTTCCCATAGGGATGAAACCTCTCTTGGATCTATCTCTATAGATCCAGATACCCAAGATGCGTTGTGCATCTCCCAAGTCTTTCATCTGAAAATGATTTTCCAACCACTCCTTCACGGAAGACATCATTGGTACATCATTCCCAATGAGGAGTATGTCGTCTACATACAAGACAGTGAACACCACTTTGCTCCCACTAAACATCATATATAAACACAGTTGCTCGACACTTCGAGTGAAACCATTCTCTTTTATCACATGATTAAAACGATGATTCTGACTTCTTGATGCTTGCTTAAGACCATATATGGATCTCTTAAGCTTGCACACCATGTTAGAATTAATAGAATCTTCAAAACCCTCGGCTTGTGTCATGTACACATCCTCCTCTAAATGCCCATTAAGGAACGCGGTTTTGACATCCACTTGCAATATTTCATAGTCATGAAACGCGGCAATCGCTAAAATTATCCAAATTGATCTTAGCATGACTACGGGAGAAAATTCTCATTATAATGAAGACCAAGGGTTTCCGTGAAACCTTTTGCTACCAACATCCCCTTGTAGACATCATCATGTACTTATATGTCCTTCTTTTCTTTAAAGATCCATTTACACTGAAGGGCCCTCAGGTAAATCAACCAAGTCCCATACTTGATTTTCATGCATAGATTTTATTTCGGACTTCATGGCCTCAAGCCATAAGGTAGAATTGAGACTTACAATGGCTGCCTTGTAGGTTGGAGTTTCATTACCTTATAAAAGTAATTTGTGAAGTTCACCATCCTTCTCTTCGATGATACCTATGTATCTATCAGGTTGGCGACTTACTCTTCCTGACATTCTCCTTTGTACAACTTCAGAATTAGACGACGATGGAACATTTTCAGGCGTCTCCTCTTCTGATTGTGGCTCTTGAACTCAATCAAGTGCTTCCCTTTCGTCAAGCATTTCGTCGAGTTTAAATTTTCTCCCACTCTGTCTTCTAGAAATAAATTCCCTTTCTAAGAAGACAGCCTCACGAGCCACAAACACTTTATCCTCATGTGAGTTGTACAAGTAATATCCACGAGTTGTCTTTGGATAACCCACAAAGATACATTTGTCAGACTTGGGAGCAAGCTTGTCCGTAGACTTGTTCTTGAAAAAAGCTTCGCAGCCCCATATTTTCATGTACGACAAATTAGGCACTTTTCCCTTCCATAACTCGTATGGAGTCTTTTCGGTGGCTTTAGTTGGACTTTGTTTTAATGATCTAATTACCGTTAGGAGCGAAAATCCCGAAAATAAGATTGACAACTTGTTTGACTCATCATAAACCGTCCCATATCCAATAGGGTTCGGTTCCTCCTCTCTGAAACGCCATTGAGTTGGGGTGTTCCAGGTGGAGTTAATTGTGACACAATGCCACAATCTTTTAAGTGAGAATTAAATTCATTGCTAAGATACTCGCCACCACGATCGGATCATAATGCTTTGATCTTTTTGTTCAATTGGTTATCTACTTCGCTTTGAAATTCCTTGAATTTTTCAAATGCCTCACTTTTATACTTTATTAAGTAGACATACCCATATCTACTTAAATCGTCCGTAAAGGTGATGAAGTAGTCATAATTGCCTCTTGAGGTGATACTCATTGGTCAACATACATCAGTATGTATGAGGCTCAACACGTCACATGCACGTGTTCCCTTTCCAATAAAAGGAGCGTGAGTCATTTTTCCTAAGAGGCAAGATTCGCATACTCCATATGATTCAAAATCAAACGGTTTAATGATTCCAGTCGATACTAGTCTCTTTATGCATTTCTCATTTATGCGATTAATCCACAATGCCAAATGTACGATTCATTTGGATCACTTGTTTTGAGTCTCTTTGATTCAATGTTGTATATATTGGTGGAGTTTTTAGTCTCAAGAGCATGAATGCCAATAATAGCAATGGCTTGGCCCAAGGCCAAGTCATTTTTGAACAAATTTCAACGATTATTTGAACACCCGCAAATGTACCCTATTTTTTATAGTGAAAATATTTTACGGTTACTTTTCAGCGAAATTTAGTTTTAATCGTAAATTTAATTTTCCGAGCCGAATTTAGAATTTCCGAGTTCGTATTTGGAATTTCCGCGAGATTCCATGAAAATCCCGTCTTAAGACGAGTTTGACTTTTCTTGACTTCCGAACCGTCTTTGACTTTTTGTTGACTTTTCTCCTACACAACTCACACTACTCCTTAACCTAAATTTCATTCAACACAAAATCAAACACAAACCAAATTTTACTTCTTCCTTAAGAAACTTTGCCTCCATCCATTTTTCGATCTTTGAATCATCGTAACTTCTTCGTTACTTGATAGAATTCACGTAAGTTCGTCTTATTCTTCTCCTCCTTACCTTCCTCTATCCGTATTGATATTAAAATCATCGTCTTTCTCGCTTTTCAAACTTTCCGTCTTTCTCAAGATGAATTTTAGTCATCTTTTACGATCTATATGTAGGTGGTGACCTCCAAGATCCCGACAAAGACTACTTTCTAATTGAAGAGGAGCTTGACGAGTAGTGAAGACGCTTAAAGGTAACGGTGAAGGGTTACTCGGTATCATTTACGTGTTTTATGTGATTTCTAGGATAGAAACCATGTTTTGATTATAGTTAGTAAGCTTATGACTTGTATTATTGTTGATGGATGTTGTTTATTGAGTATTTACATGAGTATTGATGAATTAGAATGATAGTCGATAATTATCAAAAGTCGACTTTGATGAAACAAAGCATTTTCGAGTACATGAGACCCCAGCCGGTCGACCGGCAGCCGGTCAGACCACCGGCTGGGGCACCTGCTGTATATTTTGGCATTTTTACGTGATTTTGGAATATGAGGTTGGGCTCAGCCGGTCGACCGGCAGCCGGTCAGACCACCGGCTGAGACACCCCCTTCCTTCCCTTGTTTTTCAAAAGACCCTTAGGTCCCAGCCGGTTGACCGGCAGCCGGTCAGCCTAACCGGCTGGGACACACTGAAGTTTGATGTTGGTTTTTGTATGAGGAATTGGCCTGAGCCGGTGGACCGGCAGCCGGTCAGCCTGACCGGCTGGCTCCTGCTGGACTTTGTTTGTGATTTGGTTTACGGTTTTCATTTATAATAATTCTAATCGTTCGTTTATCGTATAATTTTACGTAGCGACTTATAATGTTATTGTTTTGAATATATGACATTTTATTCGCTTGTATCACATGTTTCGTGACGGTTTTCGATATATCCCTCTTTTGAGTCGGTTTTACATATGTTATGATTTGAGCACTAATGATTTGGTGCTATGAACTCTCATTTCCCGGCTACACCCTTATACTCGTTAGACTGGAATGTCGGAGCGATGGGGTGTATCCTTGATGCTTGTATGCATGTTTAGTGGGGATATGACGACGTTGTTAGGAGGCGAACGTAATGCGTTGATCGACCCGACCGTCAAATGTTGTATACCTGCGAGGTGGTGTTATTGCATGTAGCGTACTAGCTTGACTTTTGACTATAGATCTCTTTCCGCCTCTTTTGTGAAGGTTGACCGAATTTGTGGTACTAGACGTCTTTGTATGATCGAGTCTTGGATGTGG
>JAIUZE010017979.1:0-17664 GCA_022085475.1 Heliosperma pusillum | reverse complement strand
GAAGAGTTTAATGCCTTTGTGAGCCGCAAAAGCAATAAGTAATCGTATGGCCTCAAGTCTAGCTACCGGTGCATAGGTTTCATCATAGTCAATACCCTCTTGTTGATTGTAACCTTGCACCACTAGTCTAGCCTTGTTCCTTACGACTTCTCCGGAATCATCAAGCTTGTTGCGAAAGACCCACCTAGTACCAATGACGGTACGATTGGGTGGCCTAGGGACCAAGTGACATACCTCATTTCTCTTGAATTGATTGAGTTCTTCTTGCATTGCAATTACCCAGTCAGCAACAGTCAGAGCGACTGTTACATTGGCAGGTTAAATTTGAGAGAGAAATGCATTGTGTGCACAGAAGTTGTTGAGAGAGGCTCTTGTTCTTATTCCAGATCTGATGTCACTTGTCAGATTTGACAAAGGGTGTGAGTTTTGATGTTTCCACTTCTTTGGCACGAAGGGGACTTCTTCCCTTTCAACAGCAACAGTCTGAGTGAGTGTTACTTCCTGGTCGGATGTTGGTCCTTCATCAGAGTTGGAGGACTCTCCCTGTTCAACAGTCAGAGGGACTGTTACAGTCTGGGAGGTAGAAGCAGTAGCAGAGTTACTGTTGATTCCCCCTGAGTTGATGCTGTCTGTAACCGGTAACAGTCTCTGCGTCTGTTGCTGATCAATGATATTCGAATTGTTCAAGGCTTCTTCTTGATTAAACACAAAGTCTTCTCGCACAAGCCCAATCTCGAATTCATCATCTTCCTCATCAATTTGTACCTGCTCAAAGAGACTAGATTCATCAAAAATGACATGTACACTTTCCTCAATCAACATAGTCCTCTTGTTGTAAACTTTATAGGCCTTGCTATGATTAGAATAGCCAATAAAAACTGCTTCATCGCTACGTGGATCAAATTTACCCAAATTATTTTTACCATTGTTGTGAACAAAACATTTGCTACCAAAGCATCTAAAGTATGAGATGTTGGGCTTTCTTCCACGTAGTAATTCATATGGTGTTTTATTGAGTAGACTTCTTACCATGACTCGATTATGAATATAGCAAGCGGTGTTTACCGCTTCGGCCCAAAAGTTTCGAGGAAGCTTACTACACAATAACATGGTTCTAGCCATGCCTTCAAGAGTTCTATTCATGCGTTCAACAACGCCATTTTGTTGAGGAGTTCTTGGGGCGGAGAAATTATGATCAACACCATTGTCATCACAATAAGCACCAAATGATGAGTTTTCAAATTCGGTTCCATGATCGGTTCGAATGGAAACAAGTTTTAAATCAAGTTTGTTTTGAATCTTTTTCAACCAAATTAAAAACTCATCAAATGCCTCATCTTTGGAACTCAAGAACAATGCCCAAACAAATCTACTATAATCATCAACAATGACACACACATAGCGACTCCCTCCTCTACTACGGGTTCTCATGGGTCCACATAAATCAATGTGCAAGAGTTGTAGTGGACGAGAGGTACTCACAACCTTTTTCGATTTGAAGGAACTTCTAACATGTTTGCATTTAGCACATTCATTACAAATTTTATCAAGATCAAATTTTATGTTAGGAAATCCTTCAACCAAGTCAAGTCTCTTGAGAGTATTGAGAGTCTTAGTACTTACATGTCCAAATCGTTTATGCCACAACCAAGGATCATTTTTCATTACACTCATACAAGACATAGTATGTCCGGATAAAGTGTTTAAATCGGTTAGGTAGACGTCTTTTACTCGTCTACCTTCAAGTATTACCTCATGGGTTGTGGCATCAATGATTCGACAAAGATTAGCACTAAATTCGACTAAGTTACCACGGTCACATAATTGAGAGATGCTAAGGAGATTATGCTTCAAACCTTTGACAAGCCGCACATTGTCGACACAAAGTAACGATGACTTACCAACCTTTCCAATGCCTATTACTTCACCTTTCTTGTTGTCCCCAAACGTTACCGTGCCACCATCATAAGCTTCAAGTGAGAGAAATTGGCTTTTGTCTCCCGTCATGTGACGAGAACATCCGCTATCCAAGTACCAATTGCGGCCGCCTCTCACCAAGCCCTACAAGAGATTAGACTTTAAGTTTAGGAACCCAAATCATTTTGGGTCCCTTCTTACCACCAACTTGCTTAAGGAGATCTTTCCGAATCCATATTTGCTTAACAACTTTAATATTTCTTTCAATGTCATTATGTCTCTTTTTGCAAGCATTAAAGACATGACCAGTTTTTCCACAATAGTTGCAAATGATGTATTCAGGAAGACCAACATACTTCCTTCTTCGGAAGTCAGTTTTGCTAGGATCTGGTTTTTGAATGTAACAGTGCGACTGACTGTTCCATTTAAAACCCAGACCAGCCACTCTATCACACCTCTTGGATTGACTAGTGAGAAAATTCAAGACATTTTGACTTCCTTCCCATTTTTTAGACACATGTTTAGCTTCATTAAGATCCTTGCCAAGTTTCTCAATTTTAGCCAAAAGCAACTTGTTCTTTTCCTTATAAATGTCCAAATCATTTTTCATCACAACAAATTTAGATTTTAAGTCAATGATGGTGTTGATTTTTTGTTCAATGTCAATCTTAAGGTTGGAGATGCAAAAGTTCAATTGATTGACCTTAGGGTCGGAGGAGCAATTCTTGTTTTTTTCATGTTGTATGTTAACAAGTTTCTCATGAAGGATTCTAATTTCCCCTTTGAAGGCATTGAGATCAACCTTGAGTCGATCATTCTCAGTGGTTAAAGTTTTGACAAGATCATGAGAGGATGAGCTTTGCTTTTCAATGTCAGAGGCAACAGACAGAGGGATTGTGACTTTCAGACTTTCAACTTTTTCTTCAAGGTCGACTACTTCAGTTTTAGACAACTCAAGATCTTTGATGAGATCATCACGCTCCTTTGAGATTTTTGAAATTTGGAAGACTAAGGAGGTGTTAATCTCTTCAAGATCAGAGGGGGTAGAGTTAGAGGTAGAGGTTTTAAGGAGATCAAGTTCATTAGTCAGATTTCTGTTTAATTTCCTTAATCTCTTAAATTCAGTCTCAACTTCAGAGGTAACAGTCACTGTGTCTGTATCATTCAATTCCTTTTTTAGAAGAACGTTTTCTTGAGCAATCTCCTCTATTTGATCTTGCATGACATCAAGTTTCTCGGTTTGGTTACGACACTTGTCAAACAACTTATCAAGCAACTTACACACCTTGTCCTTGGAATAAGTTCTAACCTTAGCCTTAAGATATTTTACCTCATTGTCGGACTCGGAATCGGATTCATCCGGATGTGCCATAAGACACCTAAGAGACTGACTCCTAGCAAGTTTATGTGTTTTATTTTTGAGATTGTTTGTCAAACACATTTTAGCATCTAGTTGCTCCTCGATGGGTTCATCGTCCTCGGAGTCGGACATGCCCCAAATGGCGGACATTACTTTATGCTTGAGTTCTCTCTTAGCCGTGTCTCTTCTATCCTTAGATTTGATGTCATTCCATTTTGGGCATTCTTTAATTAAGTGACCTTTGTCACCACATTTAAAACATCCCATAGCGGAATTCGGTCGTCTCTTAGGAAATCGTTTTCTAGCATGGTTCACTTTGAAATTTTTGAATCCTTGGCCATTGACCATCCCAACAAGGTTTCTTGAGAACATTGCAAATTCATCTTCCTCTTCTCCTTCCTCATCACTTGAGGTGGATTTAAGAGCAAGTCCTTTTCCCTTTGAGGTCTCACAAGGAGCATTGTCGAGATTTAACTCGTGTGCAATTAGGGACCCCATTAGTTCATGAAAGGTCAATGTGGTTAGGTCTCTAGCCTCTTCAATAGCGGTGACTTTTGGTTGCCATTTAGCGGTAAGACTACGAAGAATTTTTCGAATGATGTCCTCGGACTCGAAAGTTCTTCCTAGACTTTTAAGCTCATTAATAATGCTAGAAAAACGAGAGGCTAAACTATTTATGGACTCGTCCTTCAACATATGGAACATCTCATATTTTTTTATGAGAAGGTCTATACGTTGTTTCTTAACTTGTATGGTTCCCTCGTGTGCGAGTTCAAGGACGTCCCATATTTGCTTAGCCGTAGTACAACCGGATATACGACTCACTTCCTCCTCACCAACACATCGTTGAAGAATAGTCATGGCTTTAGAATTTTTCTCGACCAATTTAAAATCATTTTCATTGTAATCTCTTTCGAGTTTGACGATAGAATATCCCGTCATCATGTCCTTATCTTCAACAATGAGTGGTTCATCTTTGATGATTCTCCAACATTGGTAATCAATACTTTTGATGTAGTGTTCCATTTTGAGTTTCCACCATCCAAAATTCTCACCGGTAAAGACCGGGATCTTGGAGTATTTTGAGGAATCCATAGGCCTAGAATCAAACTCAAAGGCGATTAGCCTCGATCAAGAGCACGAGGCTCTGATACCAATTGAAGGGTTTGGATTCCAAGTACCTAAGAGAGGGAGGGGGTGAATTAGGTACCACTTTAAAATTTCAACTTAATCTTTATTGTTTAAAGAAAGTTGATGGAGTTAAGAAGAGTAAATGGATACACTAAATGAACAAGGTTATCAAGAGTGTATAGCTAAAGTAATAAGTTGCTGTAAAGTGAACGTCACAGTGAGTCTGACTGTTACTTTGTTCGTTTTAGCAGATGAAGTAAAGGCTACAATACGAAAGTAACAGTATTCGAGACTGTTGCACTAGACAGAAATGCGAAATACACAAGTAAAGAAAAGTGCAACGGAAATTAAACAAACAAGAAAAATAACACACGAGATTTGAATTGGTTCAGCCATTTTGAAAGGCCTACGTCCAATCTTCTTCTTATTGATTCAATTAAGTAATCTACTCCGACTACCTAAGACCCTTACAATAAAAAGGACCAACAACCTACTCCGGTTGCGAAATGAATTCGAGACTACTCCGTCTCAAACTCGACTCTTCTTCTAAGAAACTTACAAGATCAAGTTCCCTGATTTTGTTCTTGTGGAAAGAACGAAGGCGAATTCATTAAGATCTAACTATTCTAGATAGAAGAATACAATACTTAACGCAACAGTTATCATGTCTGTAACTTTTGAAGACTTTGAAGAAAGTTTGCAAAGATTAAAAGCTTAAGAACTTTTGAAGAAAATTTGCAAAGCAGTAAGTTTGATTTCTCTGGAAAGCCTTGAAGAAATGAGAGAGGTGAGCTCTCTATTTATAGAGGAAGAAGTGATTTGAAATGGTTAAAGGAGAGCCTTGAGAAAGTCCACTCTCAAGCATGTGGGCAAAGTGAATGTCCTTGCATAAAGCTTTCACAAGATACAAAGTGTCTCAGAAAAGAGGGCTGCTCAAGATGCAGGAAGTGGTTTTACCCTTAGTGAAAGTCATAAGATGACAAACTCATGAGGGAACAAGCCAAATGTTGCTTTTCTTTTTGAGAAAAAGTTTGTTTGTGCAAATGAGGAAAAACACTTTCAAATGATTCCTTCTTATCACCTTCAAATCACGTTCAAAATCATTTTAAGAATGGTTCAATTAACTTTTCAAAAGCAGCAGGAAGATTTTGATTTAGAAAGTCTTTGAAAAGTTTCAGACATGTGCAACAGTCGTCCTCACTGTTACACTGAACAAGTAAGGCAACGGTCGCCAAGACTGTTGCATTTGTAAGTACCATACTCTTCTACCTTTACAATAGACGACTCTTTACAACACGATTTTTCTTGGGCATTTCAACTCTTCATCTACTCTTGCTTGGAGATTGGTCTTGCTTGGAGACTCAAGATTTCCTGAAAACTTAACTAAGAAGTATACATTAGTTAGGCTTGTCATCATCAATCAAACTAGCTCAACAAATTCCCCCTTTGATGATGACAAGCCTTAAGAACACATAAATCTAAAGATAAGTTCCCCCTCAAAAGTTTAGTCCAAGGCAAATGATTTCAAAGATAGCACAAAGAGAAGTGACGGTAGTAAGCATATGACAAACAAAACCAAGAGAGTTAGTAAGCAAGATAATTCTACTAAGTCGACAAGTAAGAGTTTAATCAAAGATATGCTTATGTAATGTGTGTTTAGCCTTTTCCCCCTCTTGACATCATCAAAGGGGCAACGATACTCATCCCGGACACAGAACACAAATGCACAAGATAGCACAAAATCCGCACTAGATAGGTCAAAATGACATAGTCAACACAGATAAAACATGTTCGTAGTTACACCACCAGAATGATATGTGAGAAAAGGATCAAGTGTTAAATTACACCACCAAAATAAAATAAGATAAGGTTATAATAAGTAGGGAAGGGTTAAAACAGGATCATTCTTCGTCCGAGCCATCCTCTGAGCCATCCTCGTCACTTGCAACTCCATACTTATCCTTGATAATATTTGATGCGCAAATTTGTCGTCGGGACTGCTATCAAAGAATATTTATAAGCCAACAATACTAGCTAATGACGCTAGTGGTAAGTCGGGTGTCGAATTCACAGGGAGGACTATTGCTTAAACGGATGTAGGGTGTCTAGTGTTCAATTCTATGGTGTTTACAGTTTTGAGGGGTTGAGTTTAGAAGGTACCAAAATCTAAATGATAAACAAAAGACCAAAGCTTAATAACCAACAAATGCTTAATGAAAAGAAATGTAAGTTCAATAGAGAATGAAACTAGGGTATGACTGGACTATCAATGTTGACTCGGGAAATGGGTGTCAAGGTAATGCATCGGTCTCGGGTGGTAACTATATTACTTGGTCGGTCTCAACAGCCACCACCTATTTGAGTTTGGTCGTTTATGCCTATATTACTTGGTCGGTCTCAATAGGCTTATACTACGGTGTGAGTCAAGAGTCGTCACTATCAACTAACGCGATGAAACAAACAAAGAGGCTATGCAAAACAGTTTAATCAACAAGTCATTGCCCTAATCAATATCGATTCGTCCCTAACCCTAGTGTGGAATTTAGCTACTCATTACGTATCTAAATCTAGGCATGTAAACTACTGTAATGGCGGTAAACATGATAGCAAGGCGATATGAAAACAATAAATTAACGAAATGACTAAATAAGAAACGAAATAAAACTGAATCAGAACCTGAATTAGGGCAAAAACAAGGAGGATGCCGATCGGTATAAGGTTATGGCGATCGGTATAGTGTTGTAAGCGAACGAAAACTTAAAACTTATCGACTAAAATGTAAAACAATAATCTAAAATGGTGTTTTAGAGCGGAAACTCGATCCGTGACAAGGGATCTTGCCTCTAGGGAGAGATACCCACTCACTCTCTTCACTTCTCCTTCATATAGAGCTAGGTTTTCTCTTTTGGGCTTCGATGTTTCTTCTGAGTGACTTGGGCTTCGGAAAGCTTCGGTCCCGTTGCTCAATAGCTTGCCCAGTAGATTAGAGAGGTAGAAAATGAAAGGGGGCTTGTCCTTGCCGATCGGTAGATTGGTCTTGACAATAGGTGTGGGCTTGAATTGTCCTCTATAGGTCTTCATTTGATAGTTCAAGGTAGATGTGGGCTCCCACCGATAGGTGGGCTTGTATGAAGTGTCCACAAGGCTTAGGAAGAAGTGGAAAGGGCCCCCAGGATGTCTCTGACGATCGGTGGTAGGCCATTTGGCCCTTGGACGATCGGTGGGAGGCATTGCCGATCTGCGGTGGCACTGTTAAATTCCTTCACCGCGCACTGAACTTAAAACGTCCGCCATTTCTTCGTTACTTGGCGGATTTTGGCGTTCTTGGTCTCATTCCGAAGCTAAGAAAGAGATCTATCTTATCCATTTTGAATCGCCTCAATCACATATCTAGAACTCAATCTATTTCCCTTCAAACTATCCACAATGCATCCAAAAGCACCCCGAGAAGTCCTAAACCTGCAATTGAGGAACAAAACATACCAAAGTAGCAAAGGCGAGGGATATGACATGAAATCGGCTCAAATGAGCTATAGGTAAGACTGAAATGGGGGCGAATAAGTGTGTAAATGTGCATATAAAATATGCACATCACTCCTCCCCTGCCACCTCCACGTCGCCGCCTCCACGCCTTCGCCTCCACGCCTCCGCCTCCACCACACACCCGCATGCACCACACATCCGCCTCCACGCCACGCCTCCACGCCTGCCGCGCCGCACCCATGTCGCCCATGTCGTCCCCCTGCCACCGCCCTACTGGCTGCCGTCACTCCGTCGTCCTCCCCTGCCTCCTCCTCCTCTCTTCTTCTTCTTCTTTTTTTTTTTCTTTTTTCAGATTTGTACCACCATCTTCCTTTTCTTTTCTTTTTTTCTTTTTTCAAATATGAAAAATGGTATGGTTTTGGTGGTGTTCTCATGGTTTTGGTGGTGTTCTCATTTCTCTTTTTTTTTTCTTTTTCCTTTTCTTTTTCTTCTTCAGTTTTGCTTAAATATTTGTTTTGTTTATTTTTCTGTTTTTCTTTGTTTTTTAGATCTGAAAAGGTGGGTCAAACTTTAATGACGTCTATTAAAATATTACATATTATTTATTAAAGTCACACATACTGTATATTAAAGTCACACATATTGTATATTAAAGTAACACATATTATATACTAAAGTAACACAAATTCTCTATTAAAGTTACACATATTATATATTAAAGTAACACAAATTCTCTATTAAAGTTACATGTCTTATTTATTAAAGTCACATATATCAAAGTAACACATATTATTTATTAAAGTAACACAAAATGACCTTAAAGTTACACTTGATATTATTAAAGTAACACACATTATTTTGTGGTTAGTGGTGTTGTTTCACTGAAGTTTCACATATAATGACTGAAGTTACACTTTTAGTAACTGAAGTTACCCATATAATGACTGAAGTTACCCATATAATGACTGAAGTTACACAGTTATTTTTGTTGAAGTTACACATTTTTTTATATGTTTTATGTTTTTTTTTTAATTTGTTATGTTTTTATTTTTTTATTTTAGATTTCGTTTTTTTTATTTTTTTATGGTGTTTATATTTCTAGATCTAAAGTTACACTATTTTAGACTAAAGTTATATAACTGAAGTTACATAGGTTTGGACTGAAGTTACATAGGTTTGGACTGAAGTTACAGCGATTTGGACTGAAATTTGACTAGTTTGGACTGAAGTCACACTAGAAAAGACTAATGCATAAAATTACACTATAAATGACTAAAGTTACACAAATAATAATTGAAGTTTCACTAATAAAGTAAAATGTTACACTCATAAAAATGCTAAAATTTAATTGTATTTTGGGTTAAAGTTACACATATAAGGCTTGAAGTTACACAAATAATGGTTGAAGTTACAATCAGAAAAGGCTAAAACCACATAAAATTGTCTTAAAGTTACATAAATTCAAATTCATATAGTCGAAATCACATTTTAGCTTGAAGTTACACAAATAATGGTTGAAGTTACACTCGTAGTGACTGAAATTACACTCATAAAAAGGCTAAAATCACATAAACTTGTCTTGAAATTTCATAAATTCAAATTGATGTAGTCGAAATCAAATTTTAGTTTGAAGTTACAAAAATAATGGTTGAAGTGACACTCGTAATGACTAAAGTTATACTCCTAAAAGGCTAAAGTCATATAAACTTGTCTTGAAATTTCATAAATTCAAATTTATATAGTCGAAATCACATTTTAGTTTGAAGTTTCATAAATAACGGTTGGAGTTACACTCATAATGACTGAAGTTACACTCATAAAAAGTCTAAAATGACATAAATTTGTCTTGAAGTTTCATAAATTCAAATTTATATAGTCGAAATCACACTTCAGTTGAAGTTACACAAAAAGGGGCTGAAGTTACTCTCATTAATCTCAGAAACTCAAAAGTGATTAACTAAAGGCTAGAGAGAGAAAGTTAATTAATTAATGCATAGGTAATTGATTAGTGTTAAGTGTGTTTTTGTCTCTACAATCTCATCCATCCATCTCCCTCATCCAATGGCTGGGATGAGGACTCATGGACTCAAAAAAATGGGTGGACTCACAAGAACCTATCTATATATATATATATATATATATATATATAGGATCAAGTGAGTCCACCTTATTTCCTTAAGTCCATGAGTCCTCTTGTAGACCATAGGATCTTAGAGATGGATGGTTGAGATGAAAATAAGAAAATGGTCATTAATGAGGTGTTTAATCTATTTCTCTCACTACCACCCTAATTAAGTCACTAATACATTCATCCCTCCCACTCAATTCCCACACAATTCATTCATTCAAAACACTCACTCCATTTCTCTAAAATAAACACTCCTCCTTCTCTCTAAAATAAACATTCCTTCTATTCTCTCTAAATTCAAATCAACTACCAAAAAGAAAAAAACCTAGATCTAAAAAAAAAATCCTCTTCCCCCAGCCACCACCTCCGCAACTGCCACCTCCGACCTCCCCTCCACAAGCTGTCATCCCCACGACGTCGCCTCCCACCTCCTCCAGCCACCTTCTTCCCCCACCTCCTCTAGCCACCCTCCTCACACCACCCACCTCCTCCAGCCGACCTTCTCCAGCCGCACCAGCACCTCCTCCAGCCACCCTCCTCTCACACCGCCACCATGTCGCCACCACCAAACCACCACAACCGCCACAACCACCACCAAATTGCCACCACCACCACCACCACCACCACCAACCACCAAACTATATATGAAAAAAAACTAGATCTACTACCAATAAATCTCCCTTCACCACCAAAAGCCACCACCATTCACGATACACCACCACCTCCTGGACCTCTCCTGCCGGCTTCTCTCAAATCTGTGCCACCAACAACAACTACCACCGCCGTTCTCCTCCTCTTTTGCTATGTTGTTGCATGCCGGTGGCTAAGGTGGTGGTGGCGGCCATTGAGTTGGTTGAGTGATGAAACAAACACAAAAAAACTAGATCTACTTTTTTTTTAAAATAAAAACGGAAATAGAAGTGGTGGTAGTTGGTGTGTCATTTTTTTCAGTTATTTTTTTTCCTAGTCTTTTAGATCTACTAAAAAGTATAATTAATTTCGAAACCCAATAAATAAATTTTGTAGATCTACTTTTTTTTTCTTATTTAGTTGATTTTAATCTTGAATCTACTAAATAATAATAGATTTTTGGAAAAAATAATTATATCATCTCGGTTTTTTTAATGTCAAAAATAGTTTTTCTTGTTATTATTGTTGTTTACTTGGTATTATTGTTGACGGTGACCGAAGTTACACCCTTAAAGATCTAATGTTACACCCTCAATGTACTAAAATTACACTTTTAATGAACTAAAGTTACACTCTGAATGAACTAAAGTTACACTCTCAATATGTTAAAGTTAAACTATTAATAACTAAAGTTACAAACTTAAAAAGGTTAAGTTAAACAATAAATGACTAAAGTTACACTCTCAATATACGAAAGTTACATTCTGAAAAGGCAAGAGTTACACTTTAAATTAGTTAAAATTTTCAAATTTTCAAAAATAAGATACCATAAAGTTACATGTAAAATAAATTTACACTATTTTCGGTGGCTGTTACACTCTAAAAGTACAAAAAACGCTAAAAACTTGTCTTAAAATAACTTTTTAGTGTAAGTTACACTTGTAAAGAGTTAAACTTACACTCTAAAAATACATAAAATGTCAAAAAACTTGTCTTAAAATCACCATTTTGTATAAAGTTACATTATTTTTGAATTAGAGTTACACTTGTAAAAGACTAAAGTTACACTTTAAAAATACGTAAAATGTCAAAAACTTGTCTTAAAATCACTTTTTAGTATAAAGTTACACTATTTTGGATTAAAGTTATACTTGTAAAAAGTTAAAGTTACACTATAAAAATACGTAAAATGTCAAAAACGTGTCTTAAAATCACTTTTTAATATAAAGTTAAACTATTTTGAATTAAAGTTACACTTGTAAAAGGTTAAAGTTATACTCGAAAAATACGTAAAATGTCTAAAACGTGTCTTAAAATCACTTTTTAGTATAAAGTTACACTTCTTTGGATAAAAGTTACACTCGTAAAAGATCAAAGTTATACTTGTAAAACCGATACTTGTAGAAAAACAAAAGATACACTTGAAAATAAAAGTTGCACCCTAAAAATGGTAAAATGTCATCAACTTTAAGTTAGAGAGAGAAAGACAATTAATTAGTGTATTAGTAATGGATTAGTGTAGTGGTTACTTTTTAGTATAAAGTTACATTGAAGGATCTCAACCATATGGCGGGATTCATCTAAAATGGAAATAATTCAAGCATGCAAATTCCTATGTAATTACTAGTTTTACAAAGAACTAGGCCTAGAAAGATAGAAATAAATCACCTCCTTATTGTGTAAAATTAGTATATTCATTCACGTTCACTAGAAAGCTTTGTCAGGGGTGATAAGGCGGGATAGAAAGTGAGGGCTCCGTGGTGTTAGAAGACACTGTAGGATCGGAATTCCGCCTCTCACCTAAGTGAAAGGAAGGGTCGTCCCCTCTTAGCCATGTAACGTAGGAGTAATCATCAAAAAGGTAAGGAAATGAGATGTTTGAGTTCTTATTTGATTTTTTTTTTTGTGTTTTTGTGATTCCTTTTTCTTTGTTTTTTTTTTGTTTTTTTTGAAATTTTTGCTTGATTTGGGTGCCTTTTTTGGAGCAAGATAGCCTAGCGAAAGGTGTGCGGCGGAAACCAACAATAGCCAAATCCTCGCCGTAGCGACATAGAGAGTGACCCCATATGTAGTGAGGGTACTCTAGAAGAACCTTGAGTCTCCATATGCGATCCCTAAGCTAGGACTAAGGCAAAGATGTGCAAAATTTCAAGCTTTTCTTTTCAATTGTGTTTGAACTCAACTTTTGGACTTGTGATGGAAAAATTTCCTTTTTGTCTAATGTAGTGAAATGTGATGATTGGAATATTACATGGCGTCGAGAGTCACCTAGGAAATCGTTCACCAAGGAATTTTTCACACCATGGGGATGGTCAAGATGGTAAATGCAAGCCCTTGACTAGGCTCTAGGAAACAGTACGGAAATTACACTAAAAATACACATTAAAGGTTGTTTCAAAATTTATTTTAATAAGCGAAGTGCTAAGCAAAGAAAGTATCTACAAAGGCCTATCCAAGCTTTTTCAATTTCCAAATTAGGCATTTCAAAAAGTTCTTCTAAATGCAACTATATGCCATGATCTAGAATTAAGCAACATATATACTAACTAATGCAAATGCTCTAATAAACTACATGACAGTTAACCTAATGAAACCCCCTAACAACACATAAGTCACACAACCGCCAATTCATCAAAATCCACATCGCAATCATCAACAATTCCTCCAAACTCCTCATGTGATAAGAAGTAAAGAAAGAAAGAAGGGGAAGGAATAAGAACGATCATACCATGCCGGTCTTCTTATTCCCTTCTATAAGTCTCTTACGCGATGTGTAGCGGACCTATGTATGGAGGTTAGAAGAAACAAAATGCAAATATATACAAACTAAGATATAAACAAGATAATGTTTAGGATTTTTCAAACTTTTTCGATTTTTTTCGATTTTTGAATGATTTTAAATGAAAAATAAAACATGTTTTTTGAGATTTTTCAAAATTTTCAAATTATCATAATAATTCCCCATCCCCCACATAGGAACATAAATTGTCCCCAACGTATGAAATGAGATTATGAAAAGTAAAGAAAGACATGTTTTTGGTGTTTTTTTACATGGTTTTTAAAAAAGGAAAGAACATGTTTTTGGGATTTTTGATATTTGAGAAATAAAAACAATATGTACAATATTAACAACATATACAGGAGGGTTAGTTATGCAAATGGTATAAATCTAAATGAAATGCATGAACTAATTGATATGCCTAAAACTAAATACAAGGGATATAATACAAAGATGCATGATCTACGTAAATGCAAGCTAATATATATGCAAATCTAGAGTCTCGTTGCGGTGGTAATGTGCATAAATGCAATGCCCCTCATGGGGATATCTACCACAAGAAGGCTAGATAAATAGGAATGCCAGGTGTGCCAGTTCAGAGTCTCGTCGCGGCGGTAATGTGCATAAATGCAATGCCTCATGGGGGTACCTACCACGGGAAAGTCCAAACAAAAATAGCACCTAAAAATGCAACTACGTGATGCATGAAAACTAGCTAAATGCAATGAATGTGGTTTGTCAATTTGGATTTTCCTTATGGGAGCAAAATATTGGTGTCCGATGGGATGGACACCCGCGTCCAATGTTACCGAGGCCGACCAACACAACAGTAAACAAGACAAATTAAAGGTGCAATTGAAATCATACAATGAGAGAAAAGAAGGATTCACGCACTAGAGGGGAAGGGGTAGATGCTAAACAAGCCACCTAGACACCACTCCAACTATTCCTATCATCAATCAAAACACGCTTCCTCCTCAAAAATCTCCATATAATCCTCATCATCCTCATCTCGCCTACCACCACCGCCCTCCTCCCGGTCCCCATGGTCACCCCCGGCCTCCATGTCGTCTACCCCTCCTCGGTTTCCAATGTTGGGAAACAACAAGACACATTGTGCCCAATTTGGCAATAAACCGTTAGGGTCAATGTACCCTTGGTTAGCCAATAAGTAGTACTTGGGGTAGATGGCATAGTAGTTGTTCACTCGGTCTTCATGCATGTTTAAGTGCATGTTCTGCATAAAACCAGTTAGGTAGTCACTTTGGGGGAAGATTGAAGGGTCGGGGTGAACATACCCTTGGTACTCGAAGGGGTAGGGGGGAATGTTTACAAAACTGTGTGGGGGATAGGGTGCTTGAAAATTCAGCAAAAGGAAAGGAGGAACATGCAAGGTCACATGGGGTGTAGTCTGACTCTGTCTAGGTCAAGGTTGAGGTCGTTGGGGGGGCTCTTTCTCCTCCCTAGTGCTACTAGAAGAGGCTCTACCTACCATTGTCACCGGTAGCAAGTAGCCGGGTCGCTTATCCATGGAGTTTCCCTAGGTGCAAAAGGCGGGAGTGTAAGACTAGGAAGGTAAAAAGGGGTGGCGTCCTTGATTACCCAAAGATACCCCTTATTCCGGTCAATCCTAATCCAATTAGAGTAGATTATGGAAGTCTCGTCCAGAAGCGTCCCCCCAGGGAAGGCCTCATATACCCCGTCGCTATTAAAATCTGGGTCAAAGTGCGTTGCCAAAAAGGTCACCAAACCTCCTATGACCACCTTCTGTTTACGAGCCACCGTGGTCTTCCCAACCTTCCTCCACCTCCTAAAGATTTCATGCATGAGGGCAAAGGTGAAGTTATCCCTCGTCCCTTGCACATTCATGAAGATAGCCGAATTCCGCCGAAAATTGGTCAATACCCTCCCGGTCAAGGCCTCCCAAAGTATGCCCAAGTTATACCCTTTTGGTTCCTCGGAATCCCTTTTCGAAGGGAAATCTAACCCCAAAATAGCAGCAAACTCATCCATGGGAGTAAGATGCGTGGTATTAGCAAGACGGAATGTGTAGGAAAGAACTTTTTCAACATTTACACAAGCATTTATACTACTCAAAAATTCAAGAGTAGACATACCGGTAGCCTCGAAAAAGGTTCAAGTTTGTTCCGTTACGCCTAAGCCGCAAATGATGTCATGGTATAGAAAGATGGTTGGCTCCATTTCTAACCCCTTGATACCTTCAAAAGCTTGTCGGTGAGCGTCCGTCTCGAAGACGACTTCCGGAAAATCCGAAAGTTGCTCTACTTCCAAGTCTTCATCCGCATCCGGGTTGTTAGAACTGCTTCCCCTTCTTCTCTTTTGAGCCCTTGAAGTTGTTGCTTTACCTTTTACTTTTCCCACCATTTGTTATTCAATTAACAAGCTTTCCCCAAAAAGAAAATTGCTAGAAACTTCCTTAAGACGGTCGCATGCAAACACTTGAAAAACCTTCACTTAACCCCAAAATTGCTTTCTATTGAAGTAGAAAGCTTGAAAACTAACCCAAAAATTAGATCCCTCAATTCTGATTTTTGAAACCCTAGGTTTGAAAATTGAATTTTTTGAGTTTTTTGGTGTTTATTTGGTGAAAGAATGGTTCTTTTTGTGTTTGTAATTGATAAAGGAGAGATTTTGTAGCAATTTGGGGAAGATTAGAGGTGATTTAATAGAGTTTTGAGGGAGATTTGGGTGTTTTAGTGAGATAGTAGTGTTTGGGATTGTGTTTGTGTGGTAGGTGAAGAAGATGAAGCAAAGGGATAAGCAGATGAAGAAAACAAGGACTTGTCACGGTTTTGGGCACTTCACGACCGTGAAAACGCAGTCACGGGCGTGACATGAGTTTCATGACCGTGAAATACCTTTCACGACCGTGAAATAACGGGCAAAACTTGGGTGAGTTTTTTTGGCATTTCTTCACGACCGTGAAACTCGTTTCACGACCGTGAGATTGGTTTAACGACCGTGAGATGCTTTTCTAGTGAATTCTTGCCATTGCCTCACTTTTCACGGGCGTGAGGCTCATAGTCACGAGCGTTACTCGACTGTTTTCGAGCCTTTGGACCAAAATGCTTCATTCTTCTTCGATTTCCTGCTTCTTCATTATCGTTCCTCCATGATCCCTTCATTTCATCTTACAAAACAATCACACACCACATTAAATCCCTCCCTCACACTCTCATTGACAAAAATTGCACCAAAATTTACGAAATCAAATGAATAATGGGAAATTGATTTAATAAATGATTCAATTGACAAAACATTCAACTTCATTACCGTCAATTTAACCAATTCCCATGAAAACTAATATATACTAAGCATTAGTAAATGAGTTAGAAATATATACAAATTTGAGATTCTTGGGGGACTCCACAAAGCCCGTTCTTGCTCAAGAATTAATGGAGGGTAGTCGGCTTCTGGTGTGACAACCCTCGCGAATGCGGAAAGATAAAACATACAAGCATGTGAAAAGATATGCGGAAATACGGTATTTTAAAAACCTTTAAACATGCAAGTTATATAACACGAGGAGTGTCAAAATATTACAACTAAGTAAGGAAATACAACAAAGAGACGGGATCTCTTAAAATGTTAGCAAAGAACAAGTGTTTAGCAAAACTAGCTAAACAACGTCTAGAGGTGTTTCATCCAGGGACAACGCCCGCTAGCTCACACCCGACCCCAAAATAGCATAAGCAAAAAGCCATCCATGCAAGCAACCTGTTCATTCATGAAAAACATGAACGCCACAATCAGTGGGGAGTAACTCCGGGTTCTCCCAGCCATATCACCTTTAACGTACATATAAGGAAATACAAAAGTAGAGCATGCATATATAAATATACATGTAAGTTACGATAAGAAAAGATAGGCAATACAAGATATAATTATAAGATCACATGGAAATCAAATCCGAAGCCATCATCTTATTCAAAGACTCGGGGAAGATACTCTTAGGCAATCGAATACGCTCACTAGGGCTTGCATCTCACCGTTAGCGGTATAAGATTGATAAGATTGAGACTCGACAGACAAACCAAGTCAAGTCATGCGATGATCACATAATATCCAACATATTATCATCCATTCACGAACAAAGACAATGACGGTGTCCAATCATGCAATGACCATGAACAATATCATGAAATCACGCATTCAAGAACGACACAAGACGACAACTCTCACGGTAAATGAAACGCACTAGCATCATGTCCCAGC